>CAUYPO010044787.1:0-93453 GCA_963574435.1 Cheirogaleus major
CACACCTGTAATCCTAACACGCTGGGAGGCCGAGGTGGGCGGATTGCTCAAGGTCAGGAGTTCGAAACCAGCCTGAGCAAGAGCGAGACCCCATCTCTACTAAAAATAGAAAGAAATTAATTGGCCAACTAAAAATATATATAGAAAAAATGAGCCGGGCATGGTGGCGCATGCCTGTAGTCCCAGCTACTCGGGAGGCTGAGGCAGGAAGATTGCTTGAGCCCAGGAGTTTGAGGTTGCTGTGAGCTAGGCTGACGCCACGGCATTCTAGCCCGGGCACCAGAGTGAGACTCTGTCTCAAAAAAAAAAAAAGAAAAGAATGGGAGTTATTACATTTGGATATGAAATAGATTAATCAGAAGCTTAGAGACAATACCATGAAAATTCTGTTTAGGATATATTAATAAATCTTGTGTGAATAAACTGGGCATGATGGTGTGTATCTGTAGTCATAGCTACTTGGGAGGCCAAGGCGGGAGGATCACATGAGTCCAGGAATTAAAGTCCAGCCTGGGCAACATAGCGAGACTCCATCTTTAAAAAATAGAAAAAATTTGTAGGAATAGAGGGTAATTGGATGTGACTGACTTTGGGGACTAATTTACAGGATACCATGAGTTCAGTGTCCATAGTTGGTATATATTCTAAGTGGAAGATTAGTGGAAACCACTAATCTTGAACGTAAGTAAAGCCACAAAAGGAAATTTGTATACATAAAAGATTGGCATAGAAAGAAACTTTTAGAAAAATAAAGGTATGGCTTTAAGCGAGGTCACCAGGGCAAGAACAAGTGATTTAATGGGGATATAAAGCAACAAAGCAAATTTTGCTATAGGTTTATCATTGTCTACTTAAAAATTGAATGTATAATGCTGCTTCAGAGTTAGCAGTCAGTTGTCCAAAATGTTTTTCTTCTGATTATTATCTGTAAGCTTTTATGGCTATACTATTATTTACTTCCTTTTAAAAATATTATTCCTGATGATAATGAAAGAAGCTTACTTATAAACCAATACGAAGTGGTTAGGAATTCATTTTATACTGTATGAATGCCTTTTCCTTCTATTTCTTGCTAGTGCCGAAAACATTTGAAGAGTCGGAGATTAGTCAGTGCAAAACAGCTTGGTGTGGATAGAATTGTCGATTTTCAGTTTGGAAGTGATGAAGCCGCTTATCATTTAATCATTGAGCTCTATGATAGGGTAAGTTAAATTTGGGGCATGGGGTGAAAGAGAATTCATTATTAATCATTCATGTCATAATGCTATATAACATGGGTTAGGAACATCTTTTTCTGTGTCAAAGACTGTTGATACACTAGGAAAATAAGTACCACACAAGTAAAATATAATTTTCCAGTAGTGACCTTCATTTTTTCTGGAGGTATGAATTTAGGCAAACCATAGCCCTTTGGGATAGCATTATGAATATAGGAGATGAAGATCTGAGAATTGAAGAAATTATTTGGTACTTTACATTTCAGGGCTAATATATTGCAACCAGGAAATAGTCCAATACAGTGATGTGCTGCATGATGATGTTTTGGTTAGTGATGAACCACATATACAACATTGGTCCTGTAAGATTATAATAGAGCTGAAAAATTCCTATCACCTGGAGACATCTCGATGATCCTGACCCAGTGTAGGCATAGGCTGATGTGTGTGTTTGTGTCTTAGTTTTTAATGAAAATGTTTAAAAAGTACAAAAATAAAAAATTAAAAAAATTTTTAAAGTAGAAAAATGCTTATAGAATAAAGATATAAAGAAAATGTTTTTGTACAGCTATACAGTGTGTTTGCGTTTTAAGCCAAGTGTTATTACAAAAGTGTCAAAAAGTTTAAAAAAGTTTTAAAGTTTATAAAGTAAAAAAGTTTTATAGTAAGCTAAGGTTAATTTACTGTTGAAGAAAAAATGTGTTACGAACTTAGTGTAGCCTAAGTATATAGTGTTTATAAAGTCTATAGTAGTATACGATAATGTCCTAGGCCTTCACATTCACTCACCACTCACTCACTGACTCACGCAGAGCAGCTTCCAGTCCTGCAAGCTCCATTCATGGTAAGTTCCCTATATAGGTGTACCTTTTTTTTTTCTAATCTTTTATACCATATTTTTACTGTACCTTTTCTATGTTTAGATATGTTTAAGTATACAAATATTTACCATGTGCTACAGTTGCCTATAGTGTTCAGTACAGTAACATGCTGTACAGGTTTGTAGCTTGGGAACAATAGGCTATATCATAGAGCCTGGGTGTGTAGTATTCTACACCATGTAGGTTGATGTAAGTACACTCTATGATGTTTGCATGATGACAAATCACCACATTTCTTAGAACATATCCCTTTTGGTAAGCCATGTATGACTGTAGTCTGTTCATTTTGGGGTTTATCTTTGTTAGTATTATGTTTGTGAGATTCATTGATGTTGTTTAGGGTTCCTTTAGCTCCACATTCTTGCCAGCACTTGGTATTGTCTGTCTTTCAGTTCAGTAGAGCTCTTTATGTAATCTGATTATGAGCCCTTTGCTGGTTAATTATGTTGTAAATATCCTTTTCCACTCTAACTCGATTTTTTACTCTTTTAATGGTTCTTGATTTTAAAGTAGTTCAGTTTATCCTTTTCTTTATACTTGGTGATCTTTTTGTGTCTTATTTAAGAAATCTTTTTCTTACCCAATAATTTCTTTACCTTTCATATTTCACATCAATTTAGAAATCTCAGCAACTAAACACAAATTTAAATAATAGTCATTTTCACTACAACATAGGATTGTAGAAGATCCATTTATAATGCTCTAACTACATAATAATCTTTAACTGTTAATGTAGGGCAAGCTGTTGAGGTTCCTGTGTGAGTTACTTTTTAAGTTCAAAATTATGAAGGGGCTGAGAATTTACACTACTTACAAATTTGCCTGCCATAGTTTTATATTTATTTATTTATACGCTACTGTATTTGTACACACACATATTGACAGAAGAACAAGAGACCTCTGGATCAGAGAAATAGACCATTTATTATAGCAAAACAGCAACCAGAGCAGTACCTGTGTCAGTTCCCAATTACTCAATTCTCACAGGGTGATATGATGAGGGCCAAATGTTACTTGTGTGTACAGAGTGATGCACCACAGGAGAGGAAATGAGAGGAATCCTGAAATTAGGAGAATATGATTTTTTTTTAAAATTCTCAATGTGATAGTAAGGAGAATATGATCTTTTAACAAGGCTGGTAGTGATTCTCCCCTCCAGAAAGAGATTACTCGTTACCCTGGCATGTAAGCAAATGTGTACAGGGAAGAGGAGGAGAGAGCTTTACCTTTATTAACTTGAGATGTCTCTGGGGAGATACATATCTCTTATTCTTTACAGAGGGCCACACTGTCTCTAGCTTCTAAGGCATGATTGCTGTTCAAACACATCCTTTGTTCCGTCCATGCAGGAACATGAGAAATCCATGGAGAATTGTCTTCCAACAGTTACTCCATGTATTATTTATTTATAGTGTAGGTGCGCTGAATGGCATACCTTAGTCAGGAAAGAATAGGATCTACTTGGAATTTCGGAAAAGTTAAGTTAAAATTTCACAGCATTGTGCTTACATAGGAGCAATGGAACTGATTCAGAAGGGTCATAATTAAGTTAATTTTGACTAAGGATTTAGCTTCTTCATTCTTTTTCTCATTATTCTAATCATTTTCCTTCTCTCTTTTCCCTTCTATCTCTTCTATAAACCATAGGCATTAAACTATCAAAAAAGTTATTTGGTATTTTACATACTAGAGACTGAAGTTTCTGTTTCTTTTGGAGTATTTAATGAATCGTCATCAGTTAGTACTTTCTTTACTTTTCTGCTATGGTGTTTGTAGGACCAGATGGCTAGTTATTAGACAAAGACTTCTGAAGTCTTAAGCATGAATACTTCATTGTTGATACTGGTCCTCTAAGGGGGGATTTTTGTGACTGGATGACTTGGATGTGGGACAAGGGCAATGAGACCAGCTGCTGATCCCTGCACTTCTCTTTGCCAATGGTTCCTTTTATCATCTTTCTGTCCCCTCCCCTGCAGACAACAGCAGCTGCAGCTGCTGCCCAGCTGGAATTGATTTTTGTATGTGATCTTAGGTAGTGGAAAGTTTTCTTTTTTAATTGTCTGGTGCTCTTTAAAAATTTTTTTTAGGCTAGACACGGTGGCTCATGCCTGTAATGCTAGCACTCTGGAAGGCCGAGGTGGGTGGATCATTTGAGCTCAGGAGTTCAAGACCAGCCTGAGCAAAAGCGAGACCCCATCTCTACTATAAATTGAAAGAAATTAGCAAAACAACTAAAAATAGAAAAAAAGCCAGGCACGGTGGCATGTGCCTGTGGTCCCAGCTACCCGGGAGGCTGAGGCAGAAGGATCGCTTGGGCCCAGGAGTTTGAGCTTGCTGTGAGCTAGGCTGACATCACGGCACTCCAGCCTGGGCAACAGAGTGAGACTCTGTCTCAAAAAAAAAAAAAAAGGTAAAAAATTTTTTTTAACTTTTTAATTTTGAAATAATTATAGATTCATAGGAAGTTGAAAAGATAGTACAGAGAGGTCTGATGTACCCTTCACTCCATTTGTCCTGGTTGTTACATCTTACATAATTATAGTACAATATAAAATCAGAAAATTGACATCAGTACAATGTATGCATATAGTTCTGTGCATTTTACCTTGTGTATCTACATGGTAATCACCACCGCAGTCAAGATACAGAACTTTCATTACCACAAGATCTTCCTTGTGATACCCTTTTATACTGTAATAACACCCACTCTCATCCTCCCTCCATTCCTAGCCCCTGGCAACTATGAGTCTATTCCATCTCTAATTTTATCATTAGAAATTGGGTCTTTAAAGAAAAAGGGTCTCAGAACCTTGCTGGAAAGGACTGTACCAGATACTCTTTTTTTTTGGGTCAGAGTCTCACTCTGTTGCCCAGGCTAGAGTGCTGTGGCATCAGCCTAGCTCACAGCAACCTCAAACTCCTGGGCTCAAGCAATCCTTCTACCTCAGCCTCCCTACAGGCATGTGCCACCATGCGCAGCTAATTTTTTCTATATATTTTAGTTGGCCAATTACTTTTCTTTCTATTTTTAGTAGAGATGGGGTCTCGCTCTTGCTCAGGCTGGTTTTGAACTCCTGACCTTGAGTGATCCGCTTGCCACGGCCTCCCAGAGTGCTAGGATTACAGGCGTGAGCCACCGTGCCAGGCCTCCAGATACTCTTAAATAGGAGTTGATAAGATATACCCTGCAGCCCCTTTTTGTAAGGCCTGTGAGCCAAGAATGGTTTTTACATTTAAAAGGGCTTTAAAAAAAAGAAGAAGAAAAAGAAAAAAAAAGAATATTCGACAAATCATATGTGGACCACTAAGCCTACAGTATTTTACTGTCTGGCCCTTTAGTGAAAAGGCTTGCTGACCCTTACTCTTAAATATTGAAACTTTAAGTAATAGTCTCCTATTGCCTGAGCAGTAGACTTAGGCAGATGCCAGACTGTATCAGGGGACCCAGTTAGAATTTGTAAGATTCATTTTAGCCCGGAAGTATATATTTTCATGAAAATAGATTGCTAACGTATGATCTAGGTCGGGACAATAAGAATTAGCTCTGTAGGACTGAGTGAACTGATGGAGAGAATCTAATTGTGGTTATTTGTTTTGGAATATTATTGGTATTATTTTTATGATGGATGTTTTATAGTGGTCATATGATAAAGACATTTACCTTTCTCTAACCTTTAATTTAGTAGACTTTACTTTTGCAAACTATAGTCATATATTCATTAAATGGTAGTTTGCTGTCATTTATCCCTTAGAATTTAGGAGCAAATGCTTTTTACTGAGGCTCTTTACTGCTAACGGTAATGTGTATATTTACATAAGTTCAATAAGTATTTGTCATTCCTTTTTTTATTATACAGTTAGGCAAAGTGTGTGACCATGGTCATACCTAGAGTGTCATATTTGTGAATCAGTCTCATTTAATTAGGTATCAGAAGCCCATCATTAAAGAACAAAGGTTGTACTTCATATGTAGAACCAGTGTCCACACAGCCTTCTTGGGAACCTGGGCTAGTACATATTCTGCATGTAGGAGCCTAGCCTATAGGTTGTTAGGAAGGTCACTTCGTGCAGATTTGAGGGACTTTACCTACATTTATAGGTGTAACATAGACAAAATTGGGAGTAATAATTTGTTTTTTTATTTGGTTTCGTAGTCTTGGAATTAGGAGCAGATAAGAGTAATTTTTGAATCTTTGGAATAATAGAGGCTATTGAAAATAAAACCCCAAGTTTTGTGTGAATTCTCTAGGCAGCAGTAGTTATTATGGCCTTAGTAATTGCTTTCTACTGTATGGCTCTTGATTTGCTAACCATAGTACAAAGAGGCTTATATATATTAATTAACATTTCTTTTTGTGTCTATACAAATAAATCAAGCCAAATAAAGAAGAGTAGCTTATATGTGTGTAATCAAGACTAATTTTAAACATTATAAGGGGAGGCTATAAAAAAATTCCTCCAAATTAGCAAAGAGATAAAAGGGACAAAATGTCATTTTAGTATCCTACTAGATGTTGTCTAGTAGGCCCTCCTGGAGATTATCTTTTTCTCTAGGGAGTATGTATCTTTGATTGATTGGCTATTTCCTGTTGTTTAGGCTTTTTTATGACTCCATAAGGGCAGCTTTTAACTACAGAAAAGTGATAGCAATGCAAATAATTCTCACTTGATAGCAGTTAAAATTAATTTCACCCATTAGAGATTCTAATTATTTCTATCTAGAGAAAAGATACCCCAAAGTATCATAGTTTCATTGCCCTGTGAGACATTAAACAGTTTTTATCTAAATTGGCAATCTTACACAATCATTCTTCTCTCAGCCACTCTGAATACTTCACCATTTCTTATAGAACTTGTTTTACCATCTAGCTGGTTTCTTCATAAGTTAAGTAAATCTTTGACAGTTATAAAAATGATACACAATCGACCCTTGAATGACTCGGGTTTGAATTGTGTGGTTCCACTTATATGCAGAATTGCTTTCAACCAAATATGGATCAAAAATACAGTATTAGTAGAATGCAAAACCCACATTTATGGAGGGCCAACTGTAGGACTTGAGTATGCTTGGATTTGGGTATGGGGGACAGTTCAGTAGTTTTGCTATGGCTTGTCTAGGTGAGTTTTTCCTTGTATATATCTTCCTGGGGTTATAGTGGCATCTAGAATCTGTGGCTTGGTACTTTTCATTAGTTTTGAGAAATTCAGCCATATTTTCTTTTGACTTTTAGTTCATTAATTTTATTGCTACCCGACAAGAGTCATGTGGAATCATTTTGAACTGGTCTGTTACCTGACTCCTTTGAGGTTCTGTTTTGATTGTCTGTTGTTTTTCTTGATTTTAACTACATTGTTTTCTCTCCTCACATGGCTTGATTATGTTATTGTGTGCCAGGCATTTATGAAAAATGATGATATTTCAAAGCTCCCTGTGAACTTAAAAAAAGAAAAATTATGGTATAGTTATGAGGCTTGGGATGATGTTATTTTTCTTTAGAAAGGGTATTTGTTTGCTTCTGACAGTTAGCTAAGGGCACAAATAATCCCAGATCACTCTATTCCAATCAAGAATTGAATTGATCAGAAGCTGGGCTGGGAAAGCTGGTATATTTCCAGTTTACTCCTTCCCCTGGGATGCAGGCTTTTGGGGTCACTGTTCATAGCTGGATTACCAGGGTTATCCCTCCACCCCTCTTTCACTTGGACACTGAACTTCAATTTTTATTCCCCTTAGTTGTCCTGTGAGTCTGTCAAAATTTATGTGCAGCTTCTCAGCTGTCAGCTGCTTTTTTTCTATTAGACGAATGATCCTCAGGAAAAAGCCCCAAGGTGGATCTCACGTTTCTGAATTTTCTTCTCCTAGGTTTGGTCTTACGTTTATTGCCTTGTTTGCATTTTTTCTTAAAAGACTTGTTTTGTGTATTTTGTCCAGCTTTTCCATTTCTCAGCAGGAGAGCGATCAGAATTATCTAGACCGTCATTTAAATTAAATGTGTTTATACAAGTAGTACATGAATACATTCTCATGATGTAGAGTAGAGAATTACATAGAATTAAAATTGAAGGTCTTACCACTCCTAGACCAGACTCATTTCTCTTCTTGGGATAACCACTATTATGTTTGGTGTCCTTGTAAGTGTCTCTCTCTCCCTCTCTCTCTCTCCCTCTCTCTGTTCAGGAAAAAAAAGGATTTTTGTTTGGGCAGGAAAATCTCCAGAATTTAACTCATTGCAGCCATGCCTTAATTCTAGGTCAGTATGTTTGCATTCTTAAATTTAAGCTTATATGCTTAAATATATTAGGCACGGGCTTTTCCTTTCTTTTTTGGCTTCAATTTAAACTTTGCTCTTAATGGTATGTAAAAATTCTCTCCATACCATAAATTTGTGTAATCTTTACTTTGTTTTTGAGACAGGATCTCACTCTGTTGCCCAGTCTACAGTGCAGTCGTGTTATCATAGCTCACTACAACCTTAATTAAACCCCTGGGCTCAGGCTATCCTCCTGAGTAGCTGGGACTGTAGGCACACACCACCATGCCTGGCTATTGTTTTTTTTAAATAATATTTTGTAGAGATGGGGTCTCACCACGTTGCTCAGGTTGGTCTCGAACTCCTGGCCTCAAGCCAAGCGATCTTTGTGCCTCGGCCTCCCAGAGTGCTAGGATTACAGGTGTGAGCCACCGTGCCAAGCCTATTTTAAAAATCTAAGCAAACTTTTTATTTAGAAATAATTTTATATCTATAGAAAAGTTACAGAACTAATACAGAAAGTTCCTGTGTACCCTTCACCTGGTTTCCCTTTATGTTAACATCTTACATCACTATGGTACCTTTGTCAAAACTAAGAAGTTAACATTGGTACGTTACTATTAATTGAACTACAGACTTTGTTCAGATTTCACCAGTGTTTCCATTCATATCATTTTTCTCTTATAAGATACCCCATTATATTTAGGGCCTTTCCATTTGAAGCCTCTGAACAGTAAGCATGCTGTCTAGGTTCTATAGAGGTCCAGTCTATGATGAGTTTGGAGTAGACATTAAGGATTTATATATAAGAGAGTGTGCTGGGGAGTTTCTGGTAGTCATTGTGGTATCTGTGAACAGTAGGTTGGTTGATGCTTAGGATAGATATTGATTGCTTTGTCCTTTCTATTTACCAGGGTTTGATCTTCTAGCCTTCATGTCTGGAATTTTGAATTTTGGTGTATCTTGAGTTGATCAGACGTTGGTGAAAGAGGCTTATTGCTACTCAAACTCATTTAGGAAAGTAGGTTTACTAATTTGTAATAAGAAGGTTCCAGTAGGAAAGACTTGGGGAAAGTAAGCTAAGATCAGAAAGTGGCTTACTGGATACATCAGAGTCAAATGCAGTATTTCCCAAAATATGTTCCTTGGATACTAAGTCCATAAGATATTAATAAAACATTTATTGAATAGAACTTCTGTTGGTGCTGGAAATACAAATATGTTTAAGACAGGCCTCTTGCTCCTCAAGTATCGGGAGACTGGCACATAAAGAGGTGATATGCCTAGAAAAATGGGTTCCATAGTCATAAAATTTTGAAGAACCTTGAGAGTAAAGTAAGATAAAGTTTTGTTTTTTTTTAGCCTCTCGTACTTATCACTTATATTAATATGGTAATATAATACATACATCTCCTAGAGAAGGAAATGTTACATAGAATTTCCAAAACTTGATCACAGAATTCTTTTTTGTGGGGGAGATAAGGGGAGCCATCCTGTGGAATACTTTTGGGAAACCTTGGTTTAAGGAAAGCCCTTTCTGGGAAATATCTTCCTTACTGGAATCTTCTAGGTGTTCCTGATAACTGTAGAATTTGATTCAACAAATCAAATTTTGAGCATCTTCTATATACCAGGATCTATGGCCAGGTCCATTCTTCAAGTCACAACTTCCTGAACAAGACACTTATCTGGACTTCTTCGTAAGCCCCTTACTTTTCTTCTCCAATTATCTTTCTGTTCTTTGAATTAAATAAATGTTTAAAATTTTAAATATATTGTTGCTTTGAAGTCAGAACCTTTTACTAGTCTTTCAACATTTAGTAGTTTGGGGTTATCTATAGCTCTAATCAAGGTAAATGGTGGCATTGACTAAAACCACTTAACTTGAAACCTGTGATTCCCCATGAGATTGGAGTTACTCCCACCATGTTCTATAATTGTCTTCTAAGCAGTTGCAAAGGCATTTGTGACTATTTTCATGGATGCTTCTTTGTATTTTTTAATTGTGTCTGTATAATACCCTATCTTCATTGTCTGTAAAGGAAGGTTGTATTCTTTGGGCAGTTTTATTTTCATTAGGTTCCCTCCCACTTTTATTGAAAAGATTATCTAACAGTATTAAATTTTAAAAGTCTTTAATTCTAAATCTTTAGCAAGATAATAAGTAATTTTAATAAGTAATTTTATTCTTGCCTACATATGCCTTCTACTTCCTAGGACACAAAATTTTTTTGTCTTGCTGTTTTTTACTGCACATTATAAACATTTTCCTAATTTTTTTACAGTCTTCATAAGGTAGTAGCTTACTATTTTGTTATGTCGATATATTATAATTAAACAATTTCTCTAATTTTTACATTTAAGCTTTTTTATTTTTTAATTTTTAGAGACAATGTCTCTTTCTCTGTCACCCAGGCTGGAGTGCAGTGGCATGATCATAGCTCACTGTAACCTTGAACTCCTGGGCTCATGCCTCAGCCTGCTGAGTAACTGTAGGCGTGTGCCATGACACCTAGCTAAATTTTATTATTTTTTTATAGAGATATGGGGTCTCACTGTGTCGCCTAGGCTAGTCTCAAACTCCTGACCTCAAGTAATCCTCTTGCCTTTGGCCTCCCAAAGTGCTGAGATTATGGCATGAGCGACCATACCCAGCCTCCATTTTTTTAATATTATAAATAAACTGTAGTGAACATCTTTAATCATGTAGCCTTTGGTTTTATTGAGTTATTTCATGAGGTCACATTACCAAATGTGGGATTACTTGGGCAAAGGTTATAACTATCATTACTATTCTTGCCACATAACTATTGCTATTAAAAGACAAATTGCAGGTGAAAGTATAATAGCTTTTTGCTTGGCTTCTGAAATGTGTCTTATCTGTTTCTCTTAATAAGCCAGTGTTTATAGACCCACCTCCTGTTAGTGTAACAGTAAGCTCAGCTGGTGTCATCAAGGTGTTAGTAGAATCCTGTGTTTCTATCAGTAACTTCTGCTAAACCATCAGACAATGGATTTAAAGTTGCTCTAGATTCCTTCAATATATTTCAAACTTGGAGTCTTTAGAATTTGTTTATCTTATTTCGTAGTCTGTGCTGGGCAAGTGCCAGTAAGTTGTGTGTGTGTGTGTGTGTGTGTGTGTATGTATATATATATATATATTTTTTTTTTTAAGGAATGTTGTTTAGATGTGACTGGTGCTTTTTGTTTTGTAACTTCATTTTTATAACCTTGATTAGGTTAAGAGACTACATTTTCTTTCTCAATTTTTAAGATGTTTCAAGAATGATTTGGAAAAGCATTAAATTGTATTTTATTCTATTGCAGGGGAACATTGTTCTTACAGATTATGAGTACCTAATTTTAAATATCCTAAGGTTTCGAACTGATGAGGCAGATGATGTTAAATTTGCTGTTCGTGAACGCTATCCAGTTGATCATGCTAGAATTGCTGAACCTCTGCTTACTTTGGAAAGGTAACATGTTTTGTTTATAAACTCATTTCATATTGTATTACAAGGTAAAATAGGTCAGAATATGAAAACTGTCATATAAGAAAATATTTTGTTTACTTGGATAACATAAGTAAATTTAGACTGTTTGAACTATACCAATGTGTGCGTAAGAATTAAACCTCACTTGAAAGTGGCAGATGTATGTCTTTTTAAAGCTAAGTTTTGGGTTATTTCAGATAGTTAGGGATTCTTGGTAAATTGAAGGGACTTATTAGCTATTCTATGAGAGAACAGGTGGATATCTTGGGCAGAGCACAAAGGGGGATAGAAATTCTTATTTACCTAAGAAAAAGGGAAGTAGGGTGGGATAAAGTGATGATTGTAGCTATACTCTTTGGCCGGAGGCTCTGCTGATTAATAGTGGACAGCAGTGGTTCTTAAAGATTAACATGTATCAGAATCACCTGGAGGGCTTATTATACCATGGATTGCCCCCCTCTGTGCTAATTCAGTAGATCTAGTGTAGGGCCCAGGAATTTTCATTTCTATCTCATTCTCAGGTAATGCTGCTTTTGCTGTGAGGACCACATTGATCTACAGCATCCTTAAGAGTTCTTGTTAAATGCTTAAATTAGATAAAGCCATTTCAGTTGTTAAGATATGGCATGAAAATTCACAAACAACATTTTAACCTTTTTCTCTTCTTTTTTTTGAGACAGGGTCTCACTCTGTCACCCAGGCTAGAGTGCAGTGGTGTCATCATAGCTCACTGCAACTTCAAACTCCTGGGCTTAAGTAATCCTCCTGCCTCAGCCTTCCTCATAGGTGGGACTACAGGCAAACCCTGGCTAATTTTTCTATTTTTTGTAGAGACAGAGTCTTGCTCAGGCTGGTCGTGAACTCCTGGCCTCAAGCAATCCTCTCAACTCAGCCTCCCAAAGTGCTAGAATTACACATGAGCCACCATCTCATCCAGCCCAATTTAACTTTTATATAAAAATATTTTCATGTAATTTATATATGGGCACATTGATGATAAGCAATATGACTTAGTTAGAAAAACACTGATTTCTCTTAGAAAACCTAAATTCAGGTCCCAGTCGGCTATTCAAGAACCTACTAATCTTGGATAAATTACTTTTATGATCCATTTTCTTACCTACAAAAAGAATTAATTCCTGTTATATTTCAGATTATTGTAAAGATCAGGTAAATTGATGCAGATGAAAGTAATGTGTATGAAGACTGCTTTAAGGTTTATTCAATATTAAGATAGTTAAGAGGTATGTCAATTTTGTTTTACAGATTGACTGAAATAATAACCAGTGCACCTAAGGGCGAACTGCTAAAGAGAGTTCTTAACCCATTACTTCGTGAGTAATCCTACATAGAGCAATGAAATGTTTGCAAGATAATGTGATGTTCAGGAATATATTTAAATCTTTTATGGTTCTGGTAAAAAGTGTATCAAGGAGTTTAAAATGACCCTTTGAATAAGTAGGAGTTTATTGTCAAAGAACTAGAAGTTATTATACCACATGAAGTTTGAACTTTATCTGTTAGATTTTATTTAAAAGCAATGCACAGTGTTATCTGGCACTTTATTTGCTGGCTGTAGTATTCTAAGGAATCGGTTTTTTCAGTGTGATTCTTTGTTTTAATAACCACTTAGCTTAGTTTTTTTTAAATTGGCGAGTCGCAAGGCATCCCAACATCTATCACATCCTTTTGTTCCCAGCAAACTTTTTTGATCTTAATAAAATTTTATACTTGAGAAGATCATCACTTAGCTCTATGTTAAGAAATCTGGAAAAGACACAGAGGCAGGCAGGTATGGATTACTGAGCAATTGGGGAGTTATTTTTCCCCTCTTATGAAATTAGAATTCATTAAAAAGTTATCTTTAAAACTTTCGAACTGTTAGTATAGCGTGTGTAAAATTTGCAAGTTTAGATGAAGCCAAAGTCTCACAAATTTCTGTACTTTTTGAAATGAGGTAGTACAGATTGAGTATCCCTAATCAGAAAATCTGAAATACAAGATACTCCAAAATCCAAAACTTTTTGAGTGCAGACATAATGCCACAAGTGGAAACTTCCACACTGACCTCATGTGACGGGTACACAGAATTATTAAAAAGATTGCATAAAATTACATTCAAGCTATGTGTATAAGATGTATATGAAACATAATTGAATTTTGTGTTACTTGGGTTCTCTCCCTGAGATACCTTGTTACGTGTACATTAGAAAGGATCATTTTGTTTTTGAAGTTTTTGTTCTGTTTTCATAATAAAACACGGTGGTCCCAAGGAAAAAAATTTTTTTCTAGTGTGGCAGTCAATGTGTTAAGTATGTTGTAACTGTAGGTTTTTCACAGGTGCCTTTTATCTGTGCCTTTTATCAGGTTGAGAGTGCTCCCTTTTATTGCTAGTTTATTCCTAGTTTTATTCCTAGTTTTTTTTTAGAAATTTTGTCAAATACTTTTTCTGCATCTATTGAAATTATATGTTGTTTTTGTCCTTTATTTGATTAACATGGTATATTACAGTAACCAATTTTTGGATGCTAAACCTACCTTGCATTCCAGGGATAAATCCTCCTTGGTAATAGTTTTGTAATCCTTTTTATATGTGGCTGACTTCCATTAAATTCTTATAACTTGCAGTGATTTCTGTAAGTTGATTGTAATTTCTAATTTCTGTAAGTATTGAAATTGTCATTTCTGGCCGGGCGTGGTGGCTCACGCCTATAATCCTAGCACTCTGGGTGGCCAAGGCAGGAGGATTGCTTGAGTGTGAGACCAGCCTGAGCAAGAGTGAGGCCCCGTCTCTACTAAAAATAGAAAGAAATTAGCCAAACAACTAAAAATAGAAAAAATTAGCTGGACATGGTGGCAGGTGCCTGTAGTCCCAGCTACCTGGGAAACTGAGGCAGGAGGATCGCTTGAGCCCAGGAGTTTGAGGTTGCTGTGAGCTAGGCTGACGCCACAGCACTCTAGCCCAGGCAACAGGGTGAGACTCTGTCTCAAAAAAAAAAAAAAGAAATCATCATTTCTAACAATATTTCAAAACAAGTATACTTATTATTTTCACTGATTGCTATTATTTTTATGTTGGGATATAAATTTGTACTATAATTTGAATGCTAAATTTTATAGGAAAATACTAAAAGTAATACCTTCTGCTTTTGTAGCCTATGGACCAGCTCTCATCGAACACTGTCTTATAGAAAATGGATTCTCTGGTAATGTCAAAGTGGATGAAAAACTTGAAAGTAAAGGTATGTCTGTATGGCACAAGTTTTGTTCATTTTCATTTATTTCTTTTTTAAAAAACTCTCAAAATTATTTCTGGGAAAGTAGTAAGTGAGCAGGTAGTTCTAGACCTAAAAAACATTTGCTCTCTAAGTGTCCTATGCATTTGGGTACTCCTTCCTAGCTTCTTGCTCTAATTACTAGGGAGGTTTATTCTTAGTAATGTACCTTTGACCTACCTTCTTACCTTTGAGGAATATTCTCTTTTCCTACTCCCTACATTTTTGGAATGATTGGGAACTAAACTTGAGACAGGGTTGCAAGGAGTTGAATTATTACTCTTCTGCCTCAGAACCTGGAGTGCTTCTGGAAGTAGCATTATTCATGCATTTCAATTTCTATAGTAATGTGCGATTGTATGATAGACTAGGTTTTTGTAACTACTTAACTGCCAGATTAGGGTACTAAAAAAGTAGAGAAAATACAAGGAAAATGTAAGATTTGGTCTTAGACAAATTTTTTTTTTTTTTTTTTTTTTGAGACAGAGTCTTGTTCTGTTTCCCGGGCTAGAGTGCCGTGGCATCAGCCTAGCTCAAACCTCAAACTCCTGGACTCAAGCAATCCTTCTGTCTCAGCCTCCCAAGTAGCTGGGACTACAGGCATGTGCCACCGTGCCTGGCTAATTTTTTCTATTTATATTTTTAGTTGACCAATTAATTTCTTTCTATTTTTTTTTTTTTTTAGTAGAGGTGGGATCTTGCTCTTGCTCAGGCTGGTTTCGAACTCCTTACCTTGAGTGATCCTCCCACCTTAGCCTTCCAGAGTGCTAGGATTATAGGAGTTAGCCACCGTGCCCGGCTGACAAATTTTGACCTGCAAAATATCTTGTACAACTTAAAAAAATCATTCTTAATGTTTATATTTTGGGATTATATATCATTTCTTAACGTTTAGGGATAACTTTCATGCTGTAAATTTTTTGTGTGTTTAAAAAAGAAGTTGAATGTTTTAGTGATTTTAGTGAGTTTATTTTAGTGAGTTTTAGTTTCTGAAATATGCTAATTTAGTACAATCCTAATGAAAATGAAAACAGGTGGTGGTGATGCTGTTTTGTTTGTGTGTTTTTTTTTTTGGAGACAGAGTCTCACTCTGTTGCCTGGACTAGAGTGCCATGGCATCAGCCTAGCTCACAACAACCTCAAACTCCTGGGCTCAAGTGATCCTTCTGCCTCAGCCTCCTGAGTAGCTCGGACTACAGGCATGCGCCACCATGCCTGGCTAATTTTTTTCTATATATTTTTAGTTCAGCTAATTTCTTTCTATTTTTAGTAGAGACAGGGTCTTGATCTTACTCAGGCTGGTCTCGAACTCCTGAGCTCAAACGATCCGCCCACCTCAGCCTCCCACAGAGTACTAGGATTACATGTGTGAGCGACTGTGCCCAGCCTGTTTTGTTTGTTTTTAAAAATGAATTTGATATTCATTTGGAATGAAAGCATATGAAAATGATCAGGAAAATTCTAGAAAATAATAGTAATGATTTATTACTATTTATTACTGTCTGTGTAATCTCTCCGTAGATTAAAATATATTATGAAGCTATAGTAATTCAAACTGTAAATTTTTGGAAAATGAAATAATAGTGTGAAGAATCCAGGAACAGGCCGAAATATATATGGGAATTTAGTTATGAACAAAGTGCCGTTCCAGATCATGGAGGGAAAGATGGGTGATTCAGTAAAAGCTACTGGGATGACAGGCTGGCTGAAACATAACCTTATTTACATGTATCAATTACAAACGTGAAATAACTATATCTAATTTTCTTCAGCACTATATTATTTCATAAGCACTTTTCTGTTTTCTATATAGTTGTTTAACCATGGTTAATTGACACTTGATCGACACTCCTTTTTTTTTTTAATTCCCCCCTTAGATATTGAAAAAGTACTTGTTTGTCTGCAGAAAGCAGAAGACTATATGAAAACAACATCCAACTTCAGTGGGAAGGTAGCACTATGTATACTTATTATATATTATTGTGGTTTTATTTGGATTTTCAGAAATTAAATGTTCACTAAAGGATCAGTTTATGTAAATTTTATAATTCTAACTTGGAAAATTGTTGTTTGTAATATGCTTATTCTAGGGTAGTTTTTAAAAAAATTACTATTGGTATAGGCACTCCAGAAAAGTTGAGGAATTTAAAAATATTTCTTCTTGAGTTGATTTTAGATAGAGAAGCACATTTTCATTTGCCAGCACTTTTCCAAAGTTTTGTGATTTACTGCCCCCTAATAGTTAATGAATTATCTCATATCTTATGAGTGTTTTTCTTCCCTATTCAAAGTGTAACTTTACTTACAAAAACTTAAAATTAATATCAATCATGGAAAGTAAATCTTTATAAATTATGACTAGAAATGATTTTCATGTTGGATTTTTGTAGGGATATATCATTCAGAAAAGAGAAATAAAACCAAGCCTGGAAATAGATAAACCAGTTGAAGACATACTCACGTAAGCATGTAGGCATGGATCAATTTGCTTTGGATGTTTATTAATGCTCTTAAATGTGATATAATAAATGTATTTTACAGGTATGAGGAATTTCATCCTTTCTTGTTTTCTCAACATTCACAATGTCCATATATAGAATTTGAATCATTTGACAAGGTAGGTTCTCCAATTCTGTTCTTTGACCAGTTAGTTAGCATGATATGAGTTGTTAATATCAATTGCTTTGATTGAGAAATTAAAAATATTCTTGCTTTACAATCACTGTGAATCTGGGCATTAAAGATAAATGTAGAGGGCACGCCTACCTGTGCGTTTTCTTACCTTCCTCTCCCTCTCTCTACTTTCCTTTCTATCCCTTTTTCTGCTCCCTTTCTATCCCTTTCCCCCTCCCTGCCACTTGGTCTTTAATCCATTTATGTCTCTCTGACCCCTACCCCCATCCATTTCTCCCGCTCCTCCCTTCCTTTTCCATGGTGGGGGCAGGGAAAATCAATGCAGATACAACTACAGCTGTTGGAAACAATTGTTGCTACTTTATTTCAAAGTAATGGACCAAAGATTTAAACTTAATTTGATTCTTGGTATTGTTTAGTTGTATAATATACTTACTGGAATCTGTTCAAGTTCTTTGAGTGGTGTTATGAAACAAAATAGACTCTAAAATTCTGTGTATGCAACTTGAAGTAGAGACTGTTATGCCCTTTTTTTTTTCATCTAGTTGTTTGTCTGTTTTTTTAATAAGGCTGTGGATGAATTTTATTCCAAGATAGAAGGACAGAAAATTGATTTAAAAGCTTTACAACAGGTACGGTATTATTAAAAACACTTATATTAAACCAGCTAGTCTTATAGTGGTTTGATGAGTAGATGATGCTTTTGTATAGGAATGAGCAACATACAATGTAACCTATAATCAAGAAATTTTTCTGTATAGGAAATAGGAGTTAGGTGTGCAAGAGAGGTAATTTTGGAGTATCAGACACTTTGGAGCGAGACAGGCCTCGGAGAGCGAACTATGGGGAACTTTAGCGAGCTAGATAACAACATTGAGGGGCAGATTTGGGGTCAGTATAGTGAGTTTCAGGAGATAAAAGAGAAGTGCCACAAGGTAGGAAAAATCTAATTTTTAAAAGATCTGTTTTGTCAATAAAAGGAAAAACAAGCACTGAAGAAATTAGATAATGTCCGAAAGGATCATGAAAACAGATTAGAAGCTCTTCAACAGGCTCAGGTATTACGTTTAGATTTTTCAGATGCTTTTTCAAAAATGTTAACCTTTAAGTGGCATTATAGTAAATGTGTTTGGTTTGTTTCTTAAGGAAATAGACAAACTGAAAGGAGAACTCATAGAAATGAACCTACAAATAGTTGACAGAGCCATTCAGGTAGTTCGAAGTGCTTTAGCCAACCAAATAGATTGGACAGAAATCGGGTTAATTGTGAAAGAAGCTCAAGCCCAAGGGGACCCTGTTGCAAGTGCAATCAAAGAATTAAAACTACAAACGAATCATGTTACGATGCTGCTAAGGTAAGTCTGATTCTAAATTAAGCAGTTAATGCTTGTCTTTATTTTGTTACTTAACTGTTCACTGTATTCATTAAAAACATTTTTATCTTTATTTGGAAATTTATTCTCAAATAGAAGAAAATTAATTTAGATTAAAATATAAATAATGAAACTGTTTAAATAGTGTAAACCTTTATAATTTTGTTGAGGAAAAGAATTGAAAGTAAAAAAGTGATGTCATTGACGTAAGTGAAATACTATTGAATATTTTTAATAGAAATCCATACTTGTTATCAGAGGAGGAAGATGACGATGTTGCTGGTGACGTCAATGTTGAGAAAAATGAAACTGAACCATCAAAAGGGAAAAAGAAAAAGCAAAAGAATAAACAGCTGCAGAAACCTCAGAAAAATAAGCCTTTGCTTGTTGATGTTGATCTCAGCTTGTCAGCATATGCGAATGCCAAAAAGTAAGTCATTTAAGTTTAAATTTTAGGTAAAATATTATCTGTGATAAATGAGGTTACCAAGGATGTTAAGAAAAAATTATTTCACCTGTATTATATGTTGACTTCTTTTGGATAAAAGTTTTCTTTAATTTAGTTTTTGTGCATTATGCGATTTGTTATGATTTGTTCTGTATAATTTTAGAATCTGTAAAATTAGAAATAAGTAGAAAACTAAAAAATAAAGATTTTACTTAAAATTTAAGAGGAATATGTTTTTCTAGGTATTATGATCACAAGAGATATGCTGCCAAGAAAACACAAAAGACTGTTGAAGCTGCTGAGAAGGTACTTAATATTTCTTAGAGTGTATGTTAATTGTTTTTGCCTGCTTTAATTTAATGGCCTTAATTATGTCTTCTGTTTAAATGAGGTTTTCTAATTCAGAAATATCTTTCAAACTTAATTTTGCTTTAAATTTGTGTATTTCCAGTTTTTACCTTCATCCCCAAACCTGCTCCTCCCCTATTCTTTCCCATCTCAGTAAATAGCACCTTCATGTTTCTCTTTGTTCAGATTAAAACATTTGTAATATCCTGGACTCTTCTCTCATTAGTCATCTCCAATCCATCACCAAATCCTTTTGGTTCTTTCTTTTAAAGTATAACCAGAACCTGGCTGTTTCTCAATATATCCACTGGTCAGGCCCCCATTTTCTCTATGTTTGCATGGTTAATAACAGTAGCCTCTTACTGGATCTCTCTCTTCCTACCCTTTACCCACTGCAGACTGTTCTCCACATAGCAACCATTGTGATCCTTTTAAGTCAGAAGTAAAGTCCTTTCTTTCCACTGCTCAAAATCTTTTCCAGTTACTTCCCATTTTAATACAATTCAGAACCCTTCTCCTGGCATACAAGGACCTACTCATCATCTGCTCTCCTCTGAACTCATCACCTGTATCCCTCTTCTTACACTTTCTGACTACACTAGGATCTTAGATGTTCATAAAATAATGACACATTTTACTCTCAGGGCCTTTGCACTTGCAGCTCTCTACCTGGAATGTTCTTCCCTCAAAATTTTCATGGTTTGATCGTTTCCTTCATTCACATGTCTACTTAAAGGAGACTTTATCAGAGAATCCTTCCTTGACTACTCTTATTAAAAATAATACCACCCTCAGTCAGTCTCTCTATTTTGGTTTGTTTTTCCACACCTCACCAACTGACATGTTTATTTGAATATTTATTTGTCTCTCCCCTCTAAAATGTAGATTACGTGAAAGATGGATCTTAGTCTATTTTCTTCATCACTGCATCCCTGTCCCTGGAATTTTGCCTGGAACAAAGTAGCACTTTAACATCTGCTAAATGAGTGGCCTTCATGATGACTTCTCCCTTTATCTACTGTTACAACCTCATGTCTTTCTTTTTTTTATTTTGAGAGAAAGAGAATCTCATCCTGTCAACCCAGCTAGAGTGCAGTGGTGTGATCACAGCTCACTGCAACCTCAAACTCCTAACTCCTAGGCTCAAGCAATTCTTCTGCCTCAGCCTCCCTGAGTAGCTGGGACTACAGGTGCATGCCACTACACCTGGCTGATTTTTTCTATTTTTTGTAGAGACAGGGTCTCACTTTTGCTCAGGCTGATCTTGAACTCCTAACCTCAAGCAGTCCATCCACCTATGCCTCCCAGAGTGCCAGGATTAAAAATGTGAGCCTCTTCGCCTGGCCTCCAACCTCACTTTTTGACATTTTACCCTGTGATCACTACTTTCTGGTCTTTTCTTTCTGCTTTTAATACCCTTTTTCCTATTCTTTGCCCACTAACTCCATTAGTCCTTTAGGCTTCAGTTTAAATGCCATCTCATCAGAGATACCTTCTTTGACCATAATCCAGCATAAATTGGGTTCCTTTGTTATACTCTTATAGCATCTTTAGAAGCACCTTCCATATGTTTATTTGAATGATTATGTGTTTGATAGTTGTCTCTGCTACTACACCCCAGTGGGGTGGCAAGGGGGAACTTTATCCATCTTGTTCACTATCGTAATCTCCAGCATCTAGCCTAGAATCTGGTACATGATAGGCACTCAGTATCTAGTCAATGAACAAGGCATTTCTTAATTTGCAGACCTTGAAGAAATATTTGCATACATTAAATCTTTGACTTAAATTATTTTAATATTTGAGACAAAATATTTTTATTTCTTCATTACTCTCAAGTATGGATGTTTGTGTGTATAGATAGTGCCATTTTTGTGACTTTCAAAAACTATTTCTTGCCCCATCACTTACTTTGATGTAACTTAAATAAATTGTTAACTGTTTATGTTTAAAACTCTTCTTATAAATAGGCATTCAAATCAGCAGAAAAGAAAACAAAGCAAACATTAAAAGAAGTTCAAACCGTTACCTCTATTCAAAAAGCAAGAAAAGTATATTGGTAAGTGCTCTTTTTTTGTTTTTGTCAGAATTACACATGCACATTGTTTAGAAAATCAAACAGTTCTACAAATCTTGTTAAAAATACTAGTAGCCCTGCAGTTCTTCACCCCTACCCCTATTGTCTGCACTCCAAAGAAAACTTCTTGTAATTCTTATAGATCTGTGGGCCCCCAACCCTCCCTAACCCCTCCAGGTCTGTGGCCTGTTAGGAACTGGGTGGCACAGGAGGAGATAAGGGGTTGGGGGGTAAGCCAACAAAGCTTCATCTGTATTTATACCCACTGCCCATTGCTCACATCACTGCATAAGCTCCACCTCCTGTCAGATTAGTGGCAGCATTAGATTCTCAGGAGCGTGAACCCGACTGTAAACTGTGCACGCAAGGGATCTAGGTTGCGTGCTCCTTCTGAGAATGTAATGCCTGATCAGAGGTGGAGCTGAGGCGGTGATGCTAGTGCTGGGGAGCAGTTGCAAGTACAGATTATCATTAGCAGAGAGGTTTGACTGCACAATAAATGTAATGTGCTCAAATCATCCTGAAACCACCTGCCCCTTCCGCCTTTGACTTCCATGAAACCAGTCCCTGGTGCCTAAAAGGGTTAGGGACCTCTGTTATAGATGATTCTTTTGATACTTCTTCATTTCTTTAGTAATATGCTTATATTGCTGCTTTTTAATTTTTCTGCCTTCCACTCTTCTACTGACTTCCCCCTGTGGAAGATGAGGATTTTCCTCTCTTTCCCCTTCTGTTCCATTACATACACACACAATTACAGTATAGTTTTGTCAAGATTGATATTCAGCATTAGCATTATTATGAATATTTAATTGTAGTCACAGCTGAGCCACATAGTATTCTGTTTTCTTTTTCCTTCCTTCCTTCCTTGGTTTTTTTGTCTTTCCTGGAGTTAATAATTGCTTTCCTTCATTTGCTTTCTTTTTATTTTTGTTTGTATAACTAATTCATCTTCAAATTCTTTTCCAAGTGTGTACAAACACATTAGAATTTCATCAGCATCATCTTTCAGAGGTCAGAAGTCTCTTGGAGCTTTTTGACCTATGTTATTTTAGATTGGTTTATGATCTCCTTTTGTTTTTATCCTAGAAGTTCTCTTTACTCTTTTCTGTGTTAGAAAAGTTCTCTGTTCTGGATCTCCTACTTCCTCTTTCTTGGTTGACGGAGTGTGTGCTCCACAAGCTTCATAAGAAGGACTGAATAGGAGGTGAAGTTTTTGAAGTCTCTAATGTAGGAAACATCTTACTCTTATACTTAATGGTTTGGGTATAGAATTGTAATTTGAAAATATCTAAGTTTTCCTTAGACTTAAAGGCATTGCTCCGCCGGGCACGGTGGCTCACGCCTGTAATCCTAGCACTCTGGGAGGCTGAGGCGGGCTGGATGGCTCAAGGTCAGGAGTTCGAGACCAGCCTGAGCAAGAGCGAGACCCCATCTCTACTAAAAATAGAAAGAAATTAATTGGCCAACTAAAAATATATAGAAAAAAATAGCCGGGCATGGTGGTGCACACCTGTAGTCCCAGCTACACGGGAGGCTGAGGCAGGAAGATCGCTTGAGCCCAGGAGTTTGAGGTTGCTGTGAGCTAGGCTGACTCCATGGCACTCTAGCTCGGGCAACATAGTGAGACTTTGTCTCAAAAAGAAAAAATTAAAAGTAAAATATTAGCTGGGTCTGGTGGCATGCGCCTGTAGCCCCAGCTACTCTGGAGGCTGAGGCAGGAGGATCCCTTGAGCCCAGGAATTGGAGGCTGCCGTGAGCTATGATGACGCCACTGCACCCCAGCCTGGGTAGCATAGTGAGATCCTGTCCCAAAAAACAAACAAACAAAAAAACAAAAAAGGCTGCTGGAACCGTGCTTAGCACCCAGGAGGAGGTGCAACAGATGTTTATCTGAAGTTTTAGGCAAATTAAAACAAGAAGATGTCCCTACACACCTATTAGAATGGCCCAAATCCAAAGCGCTGCCAACAGCACATGCTGACAAGGACATGAAGCAACAGGAACCTTCATTCATTGCTGGTGGAAACGCAAAATGGTGCAGCCGCTTTGGAAAGACGGCGCGGCAGGTTCTTACAGGGCTAAACACACACGCACGGTACCAGCCAGCAATTGCGCTCCTGGGTATTCACCCAGAGGAGTTGAAAACTTATGCCCACACAGAAACCTGCACACGGATGTTACAGCAGCTTAAGGCATAACTGCCAAGGCTTGGAAGCCACCAAGATGTCCTTCGCTACGTGAGTGGGTAAATACACGGTGGTGCACACAGACAATGGGATATCATTCGGTGCTTAAGAGGAACGAGCTGTCAAGGCACAGAAACACAAGGGGGAACCTTAAGTGCGTATTACCAAGTGGAAGAAGCCAGTCTGAAAAGGTCACACACTGTATGATATCGACGATCGGACATTCTAGAAAAGGCAAAACTATGGCGATGGTAAAAGATCAGTGGCTGCCAGGGGTTGGGGGCGGGGAGGGAGGAACAGGTGGGCACATGGGAGGTTTAGGGCAGTGGAGCTGGGCTGTGTGACCCTATGATGGCGGAGGCACGTCATTGCACATTGTCCCAACCCAGAGAATGGACACCACCAAGAATGAACCCTATTGCCAACGGAGGGCTGCAGTTAACGATGTGCATCGATGGTGATTCATCGGTTGTGACCAACGCCCCGCCTAAGTGCAGGACGGGAGTAACAAAGGAAAGTGCGTGGAGGGTGGGGTCGGGGGATATATGGGAATTTCCTGCTCCATTTCTCTGTAAACCCGAAAGTGCTCTAATAAACAGCGCTTACTAACTGAAAACATTTTATAAGGAAGGGTGCGGGCATATCCTTCCGCCTGCAAAATGCTACTTGTTACAAGTTATTCATTGATGTGTAGGATCAAAAGCCTGGCAATCCTAGCTCTGTGGGAGGCTGAGGCGGGAGGATCGCTCAAGGTAGGAGTTCGAAACCAGCCTGAGCAAGAGTGAGACCCCCGTCTCTACTAAAAAAAGATAGAAAGAAATTAATTGGCCAACTAAAATATAGAAAAAATTAGCCGGGCATGGTGGCACATGCCTGTAGTCCCAGCTGCTCAGGAGGCTGAGGCAGGAGGATGGCTTGAGCCCAGGAGTCTGAGGTTGCTGTGAGCTAGGCTGACGCCATGGCACTCTAGCCTGGGCAACAAAGTGAGACTCTGTCTCAGGAAAAAAAAAAAAAAAAAAAGCCTGGCAATGAGGAAATGTGTCCACAGGGACAATGTTGGACCTCAGGGACAATTATGCTGCCATTAACAAAAAGAGGAGGATGGCCGGGCGCAGTCGCTCACGCCCGTATTGCCAGCACTTTGGGAGTCGAAGATTGCTTGAGGGCAGGAGTTTGAGACCAGCCTGGGCAAAATAGTGAGACCCATCTGTACAAAAAAAGTTAAATAAAAAAGAAAAGGAAGTTCTTCACTAAATGGGAAGAAATCCAAGCTGTATTGTTAAGAGGCAACCAGACTGAGGTCTGCAACAGAGCAGAGAGCGTCATTTCTGTGGGGAAAAGAAAATACAGAGACATGCTTGTTTCGGCAAAGACACGGCTGGAAGGAGAAAGGAGAAAGGAGAAATGGGGCGGGTGCCCTGGGACGGTGGGGGTGCTGGCATTTATTCTGAACACCCTTCGGAATCTTTTGGATTCTATGGCCCGAGTCTGTTCTACCTATCGAAATAAGCTGTACACTATATTTTAGAAAGACTGCTTTGAAAACAAAAAACGGACAAAATGGGTTTTTCAAAGGTGGGGTGCTGTAGATTTGGGGCCAGGCCATCACTCTGCCTGTGGCCCCTCTGTGTGGGCCGGATGCCCTCCCTCGGCCCCCAGAGCTGTGCCCTGGACCGGGCTCACACCTTCTCTGCTCTGGGTCAGCAACTGTTCGGAGCTCAGCGGGCCCCGCCAGAGGCGAGACGAGGGCTGGGCTGGGGCCAGGGACGAGGCCAGGCCGACCACCCAGCGTTGCGGGAACCCCGGGGGCTCCGCTGGCTCAGAGAAGGGACCTGTGCACGCCAATGACGGGGTAGGGAGCCAAGCCAGGCCCCTCTCAGTGTCCAAGCTCCGAGAAGGACCACAGCGAGAGGAAGGGGGGCGAATGGAGGGGTCCATGGGCTGCTCTGTGCCTCAGTTTCTCCATGGGCGAAGGCACTCTCCGACTGTGTGGCCCTTGAGGAGGCAGGGGATGCCTGGGAGAATCTGGGGCCAGGGAACCGGGGGCTCCACTAGGTTCTGAGCCTTGGCGTCAAGCCAGGTGGGGCGAGGGGCACAAATCTCTGCCCCCACTTCCAGACCCTGAAGTGATGACAAATCTGGCCTCCACCGGAACGCAGCCAGAACCTGCGGTCCTCCTCCCTAAAACCTCACCCCCAGCCTACTCCCTACTCCCTGCTTCCTCTTCCTCCCTCCGCTCTGCCGGGGACCCCGTGGGCACAAGGATACGGTGCCCCCGAGGCATTCTGGGCTCCCCTAATTCATGGTCACCCCAACCCACCACCCTGCTGCTCTGGCCATTCTGGGGGTGCAGCCAGCTCGCTTCTGTCCCCGCTCCAGGCCCTCCCTGTCTCTCGGGCCACCCTGGCCCCACCTCCCGGGCGGGGCTCTGGAGGGACAAGTGAGAAACCAGGTGCCCTGGAGATGGCGGCAGGGTAGGAGCAGAGGAGCAACTTGGCTCTTGTCTGCTACTTGTTTGCCGTTTTTCACTATTTCCCTCTCCGGTCCAGACTTTGAGCTCAGGAAGGCGGGGGCTCGCCGGGCTTGTTTGCGGCTGTGACTCCCGCAGAGTATACACCTGGCGCAGCACTCAGCGAATACAGCGGTTCATCGCTTAGCCATGGGGACGTGTTCTGAGATGTGTCGCTAGGCGATTTCGTGGCGGCGCGAACATCACAGCGCTCACACGCACCTGCCCAGTGCTCCTGTGCCGAGTGCTGCAGGCAACTGTGACAGTGTGAGCATCTGTCTGCAAACACAGCCACACAGAGAAAAGGGACAGTGCGAATACGGTATTATACTCTGATGGGACCCCGTCACAGACACGGTCCGTCGTTGACCGAAATGTCACTAAGCGGTGCGACTGTGCTTGCTAAATGAATTCTCCGAGTCTTGACTTCGAGGTTCTTGGAGATAGATGGTCTCTCCTCTGCCTTCCCCACTGTCATCCAATGGGGGGAGAGTGAGGACCCCAACCCCCCACCCCCAGGAACCGGGCCTGGGCTGCCAGGTTGCAGAGCCATCCCCAAGCGGTTCCCAGGCCCCACCTCTGAAGCACCCGTCTTTGGCCGGCCTAGAGATCCACTCATTCATTTGTTTATCCATCCATTCATTCCACACATATTTATCGAGCCCTGCTGAGATCCTAGGCTGGGTTCCGGGGTTGGGACCAGAGACTCTAACAGCCAGGATATATCCCAGCCCTCAAGCCGATATACATAAACGATACGCGTGCTGATGGCATGGGATTTAGGAGCTGGGAAGTGCTGTGGGCAAAACAAGGAGTGCGGAGTGCTGCTAGTCAGGAAGGATGAGCAGGTGGCATCTGAGCTGAAAACTGAAGGGGGTCAGCTGTGGGGACATTTGGAGAAAAGGGTTCGGGTAGAGGGCACAGTCTGTGCAAAGGCCCTGGGGCAAGACTGCGCCTGGCGTGTTGGAGGCGCAGCGAGGAGGCCTGTGTGGCTGGAGCAGAGTGAGGAGGGGCAGAGAGCAGGGAGGGGATGGGAAAGGACTTAGGCTTTGACCCGAAGGGAGGTGGGAGCCATGGAGGGCTGTGAGCAGAGGAGGGACAGGCCCTGACTCGGGTGCTCACAGGCGCCCTCTGGGTGCTGTGGGAAGGACAGACCATGGGGGGCGAGGGTGGGGGCTGAAACTAGGGCGGAGGGGACTTTGCTGCTTCTGGTGGGTGACACTGGAACGGGTCCAGGATAGATTCTTTAGGCTGAGGGGCTCGTGAGGAGTGGGTGGGCAGAAGGAGCAGCCCCTTGGCCCCAGCAAGGGTGAATATCCGCCCCACGGGCCTTCTCAGTAGCCTCCTGTGTCCCACCCCCATCACGGCACCCAGCCCACATTCAGCGCGGCCCTTTAAAGGAGCTCGTGGGGGCACAATGTCGCTCTAGAGAACACTGTCCTCTCGTTGGCCTGTTTTTGCTCCGATCAAGAGGCCACTTGGAAAGTCTTTCAAAGAACAGACACGTTGTTTCCAAATAGGTAATAATAGTGAGAGAAGTAACGCTTCCTTCAGTATCTGCTCGGAGCCAGGGCCTGGGAAGTCGCCTCCCCGGGCCTCAGTTTCCCCACCCGCAGGACAGCACCTAACACAGTTCACGCAGGCGAGTCAGTAATAGACAACCGGGCCACCCCGGCAGGTGGGAAGGGCTCAGTGGTTGTTTCCCTCCTTTTTTTCTTGCTAACGCTGTCTTGGCTCACACAGAGCGTGGAGACCCTGGAGGGACAGGGCCTGGCTTCCTGCAGCCTTGTCCCTGAGGGGACATGTCTCTGGGGCTGGGCTTCTTGGGGAGTGTGTACCCCACGGCCCCCAGGCACCTGCCCTGGGCCAGGAGACCCCTGACCACTGCCCTCTCCCCACACTAGTCCTTCTCGCTGCGTCCTCTGCCCGGATGCTGCCCTTTCCCTTAGGCACAGCCCTCCCTTCCTTGTCGACACCTCCTCCAGGAAGCCCTCCCTGCCCCTCAGGGAGGCCCTGCCCCCGCTCTGTTCCAGCCCTGACTGCTAGGGGCTGGGAGGGGATACGTCAAGCTCAGGCAAATTCCAGAAGGGTCTTCCACTGTCCCACAGGGGGCCTCCAGGCAGAGGTGGATGTTCTGGGCTGGGCCCTCCCCGAGGGGCCGTGTGTGGGGTGGCAGTGACGTCAGCCCCTCCCAGCCTAGTAAATGTTTATGGGCAAGGAGGCCTGAGTTTGGGGCTCCCTGGAGCCCAGCGAGCAGCCACTCCCTCCTGCCCCACTCTGGGGGGCCTGGGCTGCAGGCGGGGGGCCTGGCAGGCTCCAACACTGGCGGCCAGCCCAGAATGGGCTGGGTGGGCGGCGAGCACAGTCCCTGGTCTGAGCTGCGGGTTCTTTTGAACGCAGTGGGTAAACTGAGGCTGGAAGGTGGGAGGGGGGCTGCTGGCTTTGAATCCCTCCCCCCTGGCCTTGGTGTGCGCATCTGTGAAAGGGGCTGAGACCCGGCGTGGGGGTCGGGCTCGCAGGAGGCAGAGGCCCCAGACCCGGTTCTAGAGGCTGCAGCTGTGTAGGGCCACGGGCAACCGCTGTGGGGCCCTGGACAGGTCCCTTCCCTTCCAGCCCTCAGTCTGTCCCGGGCTGGGGATACGGGCTGTGCTGCCCACTTTTGGAGCCTGTCACCTCCTGGCTGTCTCGGACAGGATGGAGGGGAGGGAAAGGGGGTGAGAAGACAGACAGTGGCTTACAGCAGGAGGGACAGAATCGGACTCCTCCGTGGCCACCACAAAACTGCCCATGCCCAGCTGAGCCGGCCGGGTGGCGCCCCCTGCCGGCCGCTGAGGAGACACAGCAGGCGGGTGCAGGAGCCACCGGGGCCCCAGAGCAGACAGGGCACCTGTGGGAGGAAGAGTCATCCTTCTTCATGGGACATCTGGGAGCTTGCTGGGGGATGCTACTCCCACACCGGGTGGGAAAGCGGAGGCTTTGACGCTGGTGTCACCCGAGGACACAGCGCCAGGGAAGGAACCAAGTGCAGGGTGTGAACCCAGAGCCTTCCCTTCATCCAAAGCTGTGTCAGGGCCTGGACGGGCTTCCGGCCCCACCCCCAGCCTGAGACAGGGGTCCTCGTCCCTCCTCAGGGAGCCCCGAGCCGCTGCCTGGGCCCACTTCGTGGTGGGTGGGGGCAGGGGCTGGAGGAAGGACCTGGACTCACTGCACAGGAGCAAAAAAAACAAAGTGGGACCCGCCTCGCTCCAGGCTCTGCTCACGGTCATGTTTAGCCGCCCAACCGCCCAACAACCGGCTGGGTGTCATCCTGGGTGGACGAGAAGCAAAGTGAGGCTAAAAGTGGAGTCTGGTGTTTGGCCATGTCTAGGCGCCAGGCCAGGGCTGGAGAGGAGGCAGGGGAAGGCCAGCACCGACACAGGTGAGGGGACAGGAGGGCTGCAGCTGTGCTCTCCTGGGTAGGGCCGCTGCCCTGATTTCCGGCCTGTCGCCCTGGCGTGTGGGCGCTCGCCAGGCTCCCGCTGCCAGGATGCGCGGAGCCAGTTCTGGAAAGAGCCCTGGGCAGCGCTGGCATTCCAGGGCCGCCTAAACCGCAGGCCTGACGAATGCCAGGCACGGATCACAGCGGGTCTTGTCCCGCTCTGCCCTGGGGACCGGTCGGATGGGGACGAGGCTCCTGGGCCGGCGTGTCCAGGACTCTCCGCTCCAATGCCCTGGAACCTGGAGACGCCGCCGGGTGTGTTTTCCACATGCTGTTGGCTTTGGGGGCAGGCCCAGAGAGGGGACAGCAGTGACCTGCAGAGGGACCGTGGCCAGAGCTGAAGGAGGGGCTGTGGGCGGCGGGGCGCAGTTCCCATCACTGGCGGCCACTTGCAGGCCCCCGCCCCGCCCTGGGAACTGGCGCGGCCGTGACCAGGGTGCATCCCGGCCAAGCGCCCCTCCCGGGCTCCCTCTGGCCCCAGCCAGCCACACTCCCGGCTGGCAGGGCCAGGCTGGCGCCCTTGGCCAGGCGGCAGGCAGGCGCGTGTGGGGCCTTATCTTATCTCCCTTCCTCATTCCCTCCTCATCAGCCTTGAGCCTCCCACACTCCCCTCGCCGGCTGGCGTGTCCCTGCCGCCAAGCCCTCCGGGACACTCACACACATATACACGCAGTTTATTTCTAGATGCATCTGGACCTGCCGAGGCCCTGGCAGACGGCAGGCTCACACCTTGGGTTTCCCAAGCAACTCCCAGCCCTCCAGCTGGCCCATCTTGACCAGGGCGGCCACTGTGCCCATGTACACGCAGGCGGAGGCGCCGATCCCGTAGTTGTGAGCTGCGAGAGTGGGGACAGGGTGTCAGGCGCGGAGTGGGGGCTCCACGCCCCAGCCGGCAGCCACCCTGGGAGCTGCACTGACAACCCCAAGAGGACGTCCCTTTTACTTCAGGGAGTAAGTCACTCAATCCTCCAACAAACGCAGGATGGGCACTAGACTCTGGAAATGGGGAAACCGAGGCACAGAGGGAGGCCTGAGCCCTGGTCCCTGTGCGGCACGAGTCCAGGCCATCGGCTCCTCTCTCTGGCCACATACTGACCACCCCCGAGGTGACAGGGACTCTGTACTGCTCCTGGCGCCGGGCTCGGAAAGGTGGTGCCAGGCCCAGCCACGCAGCTGCCTGTGCTCTGTGAACCAGCGCGCACAGAGCTGCCCCCACTCGCCACGGTTTTCCTGCCCTGGAGCCCCGGGGCCAGAGGAGGGAGGAGGCGTGTCCCATCCACCAGGACCCGCAGGGTCTCACTCCCATTGCAGCCAGGGCAGGGGCCCGTCCCAGCCAGGGCCAGGCTGCGTGCCAAGCCCAGACCTCAAACTGCCTCCACCTGCAGCGGGTTCCAGGCCGAGCCGGGCAGGGGCACGGCCAGGGCCTCGCGAGGTCCCGATGTGGCGGCACAGGGATGGGGCCTCTTCTGGGCGCCCGCGCTCTCTGCCTGGCTGCCATCTGCCATGGGGCACTCGCAACACGCCAGGCCACCGTGGGCGACACGCAGGTGTCCTCCTGCCAGCCGAGGCTCCGAAGGCACGAGTCTCAGCAGACCAGGGACACAGGCAGCAGTGACTACGGAGACTGGGCCCACAGGGGACTGTCCCCTGAGCCAGATGGGCTCCCCTGTGCCAAAGTGGCCCAGCTCCCTCCAGGACTGCCCCTTCTGCTGGCTGCGGAGAAAGCCACTTGCTCCCGGGTGAGTTTGGGCCACTCAAGTCCCTACCTGAGCCTCAGTTCCCACATCTGTGAAGTGGGGGTCATGAGAACAACTCCCCTGAAAGGCTCTGTGTGGCACTAGAGGGACAGCAGTGCAAGGACCAGCACCGCCTCTCTGTACTCCCAGGCAACGGGTGGAGATGGGCAGAGACCTATGTTCCCTGACGAGGTGTGGCAGAGAGAAGTGGGGAGGGCAGAGGTGGGAGAGGGGCTGGATCATACAAAGTGGTTGGGACAGTGAGGCCATACTGACATCCGGGGGAAGACAGCTCCAGGCAGAGGGCACAGCCTGTGCAAAGGCCCTGGGGCAGAACCATGCCTGGTGTGTTGGAGGCACAGCGAGGAGGTCCGTGTGGCTGAAGCAGAGTGAGGGGGGAAGGAGGGGAGGGCGGGGAGGGGATGGGGTAGGTTGTGCAGGGCCTGGTGTGCGGTGCTGAGTGCCACAGGGAGCCCTGGTGTTAACGAAGGCAGCGTCCCATGTGCCCGGGCCCTGCTTGGCTCCTTGTCGGGGATGGAACAGAGGGTGGGGAGCCAGTGGGAGGAGGCGGGACCGGGGCGCCCACTCACTGCGCACTCCCAGGGTCAGGCCTCCGGCACAGCCTCCGATGAAGTAGTTCAGGGGGTCGTCGGGCTTCTGGCGGACCTGGGCGCTGACGCAGGAGGCGAGGCCAAACATGGCTCCAATGGCGGCTGCGGGGCAGAGGCAGAGCCAGGGGTCACTGCCAGAAGCCTCCAGTCTGGACGGAGACGGACACCCTGCCCAAGCATCCTGCCCCCGGCCCTGCAGCTGGTCTCCTGGGACCACTCCCAGCCTGGCAGGTGTCCCTGAAAAGGAACATCTGACTCTCCCTGGTGGCTTAGACTGTGGACACTGGCTGGGAGCCATGGAACGTGTCCCGAGGGCCAGGACGGTGCCAGGAGAGTCCCCAGCCGCCCGCCCCGCTGGCTCACCTGCAGTGAACGTGTACCGCCCGGCCTTGGCCACTCCCTCGAGGACGGTGTCTGCGGGCCAGAGCGAGAGGCTATAGGCAGAGACCACCAGGCCTGCAAGACAGAGGGGAGGAGGCTGCTCAGACCCTGAGTCGGCTGAGCCCTCGCTGGGTGCTCTCTCCCTGGTCCTCGCGCCCTCTTCGCCCAGGGCCCCCCACTGCTGGGTGGCAGAGCTGGATGTGAAACGGGGGCGGGGGCTGCTCCAAAGCCGGGGAAGCCCCTGATGGCCCCCTTGCCCCCAGGAGTCCCTGCCCTGCTTGGAGACACAGTTTCAGCTTGACCGGTGCCCGTGCCTGCGGATCACCTGCCAGGTCCCTGTCACCCTCGCTGGTCCTCAGGTAGAGGACTGTCCCTGACCTGGCAGTACCACCCACAGGCCCTGGCACCTGGGGCCCAGCTCCCATCAAAGGCTCCATTCTCCTGAGGGGCCCGGGGCCCCGCAGCCTAATCCCCCTTGGCAGCGGCGCTGCTTCCCTCCCTGGCTCTGCCCGGGCTGGTGACGCCTCCTCCTGCCACTCCTGAGCCCCCTCTGTGCGGGCAGCTCAGCCAGGGCCCGTCCCGCACACCTGGCTGCTTGGCTGCCGCCCATACCCGCTCGGCCACTCTGCCCCACCGCCCTGCCCCCGACACTGGCTTTGTATCCTGAGGGGCCCAGGCAGGGGCGGGGCCTGGAACCCAGTGCCAGATGGGTGGTGAGGACGGAGGTCCCATCCTGCCATCCTGACCCACCCCTACCGGCTTCACCAGCTCCCAGTAATGGACGGGTGGCCTAAGGCTGGCCCAGCCGGGGCTCCCCTAATCCTCCAGCTGACACGGCTCCGGGCAGACAAGCACCTCCCTCTCCCTACAGACCCCAACTCAGCCCAGCTGCTGGCAGGGAGCCCCTGAGGCCAGCACATCCCAGACAGAACAGACTGCCACGGACAGGTGACAAGGGCAGCCCCTGCCTCTCCTCCTCAGGGCCCCAGGGGACCTCAGAGAGGCCACCCAGCACAGCTAGCCTGGAAGCCAGGCGGGTCTGGCCAAAGCCCATGCTCTGCCCTAGCCCCCCAGCTTCACGAGATGCCCGGGACATCCTGGCGTGGCAGTGCCTCCCTCCCGCCCCGGCCCCAGCTCTGATTCAGCTCCCACTGGCTCTGCCCGACCTGAGCCGCTGGGGGGACTTCTTACATCTGGCAGTGGCTTAATCTTCAGAGCAACCGTGCGGAGTGCCAAGACTGCTCCCTCCCTGCACAGATGGGGAAACCAAGGCACAGGGGTGTGGGGAAGAAAGCCGCTTGGCAGGTCTTGTTTCTCCTGACCCCACAGCAGACCCTAGGATTCCCGCTCAGAAAGGTGGATGCAGCTAAGTGCCAGGTCTGGGGGCTGGAGCAGGGTGGGGCTGCCACCTCCAGGCTCAGGGGCTGGAGTCTAGTCCAGGGCTTTCCCCAAACCCTGCCACCTGCCCCCAGCCCAGCAGCCCCCATCCTCGGTCACACCTCAGCTCTCTCTCACACACACACACACACACACACTCGCCCACCAGCTTGTAAAGACTGTTTTTTCCTTTTTTGGAAAAAGGGTCTTGCTCTGTCACCCAGGCTGGAGTGCAGTGGCACGATCATAGTTCACTGTAGTCTCCAACTCCTGGGCTCAAGCGATCCTCCTGCCTCAGCCTCCTGAGTAGCTGGGACTACAGATGCCACCACCACACCGGGCTAATTTTTCTATCTTTTGCAGCCATGGTGGGGGGGGTCTTACTATGTTGCCCAGGCTGGTCTTGAACTCCTGGCCTCAAGTGATCCTCCCACCTCGGCCTCTCAAAGTGCTGGGATTACAGGCCTGAGCCACCTTGCTCTGCCTAAAGATTCTTTTATTTTTTATTTTTTTAGACAGAGTCTCACTCTGTTGCCCAGGCTAGAGTGTCGTGGCATCAACCTAGCTCACAGCAACCTCAAACTCTTGGGCTCAAGCAATCCTTCTGCCTCAGCCTCCCGAGTAGCTGGGACTATAGGCACGTGCCACCACGCCTGGCTAATTTTTTCTATATATTTTTAGCTGGCCAATTAATTTCTTTCTATTTTCAATAGAGATGGGGTCTCGCTCTTGCTCAGGCTGGTCTTGAACTCCTGACCTTGAGCGATCCTTCCGCCTCGGCCTCCCAGAGAGCTAGGATTACAGGCGTGAGCCACCTCACCAGCCTGCCTAAAGATTCTTATTCAGTGGGGATTCCCGCCCTGCCTGGGACCTGGTAAGTCCCAATCCAGGGCTGGGTCAGCCACCAGGGTCTTATAACCCTCTCACCGCCCCCGCCACGAGACTCGGTGATGGCTCTGAATCCCGCCATGGACCGACCCCCAGGGAAAAACTTATTGATCCCACCCCATATACCAGCGATCCTGGCCAAGAGTCCCCAGCTCACAGACCACCCTGATACAGCAAGTGCCCCCACCCCCACGTCCCCTCCTTGAACTGGGAGCGGTTGACTTGGGACCCCCTTATTACCCCATAGTGGCCAAGGACTTCCCCTCCCCGACTCTCCCCCAGCAGCCATCCAACACGGTGACCCCCCACACCATCCTCCAAGAGACCCCCTCCTCCTGCTCCCCTACTGCCAGCTCCCTCTGAGCCTCCCACAGCGACCCTCCAGACACCATGTACATGCATTCATTCACTCAGTTACTGCCATTCACCCACTCAGTTACTGCCATTCATCCATTCATTCGTTCAGTTATTATGTCCCCACAAGGTGGCTCACTGGTTCACAAAATTCATTCATTCATTCACAAAGTTACTGTTTGCCCACAAGGTGCCTCATTCATTCATTCACTCAGTTACTGTGTGTCCACAAGATGCCTCCTCCATTCATTCATTCATTCATTCATTCATTCACGCATTCATTCCCAGTTATGGCATGCCCACAAGGTGCTGGGCTCTGCTGAGCAGTCTTCCTGCCATCCAGGGTCCCATCTCAAGGAAGCCAGACATGAAACAAATTATCTCCTTCAGATGAGGAGTGAAGAGAGGCCCGAAATGAAGGGGGTGGGGAGGCAAGGGGAGGACCCAGGAGCACATTCAGGCCAAGTCCTGTTCACTGAGTGGAGTGGCAAGTGAAAAATTCGAGGACAGTGAGCAACACAGGCACAAAGGGTCACCCTGGAAGACCCCTGGGTACACTGGAGAGCTCACAGAAGCCCCTGACCACCCCCAAATCTGGAGCCCTCCGAGACTCCCCAACATGGCACCTCTGTCAAAGGTTCCCATCCCAGCCCCTCCAAGAGCCTCCAGAGAGCTCCCTGGGGACCCCATCCTGAGACAAGCTCGGTCTCCCCCAATGGCCTCCTGAGACCTCAGTCCACGCCTATGCTGTGTTCACGTGTGAGCACACGCACACGCTCTCCCTCACAGACACCAACAGTCACGTCTTTCTCAGTTTCGAAAAGCCCTAAACCAGCAGTCCCCAACCCTTTTGGCACTATGGACCAGTTTCAAGAAAGACAACTGGCCCGGGTATTGGGGACCACAGCCCTAAACCATCCACCTTTCGAAATTGCCCGGAGGCCCCGTGTGCACCGCAGGTGATTTCCTCCTGCTTTAACTTCCCCCAAAATATGACCATAACCCCCTAAAAAGTTTTGCCAGCCATTCCCTAATGTCAGTGTCTCCCTTTAAGAATCAGACACAATAACTTCCCCCTAGAGTGACCCCCCAACCCTGCCCAGTCCCCCAAGGCTCCACAGACCTGCTGGACCCCAATATACACCTGAAACCTTCCCAAGCACTCACCATTCAAGCTGACGCCACATAACCCCATCCCCTGGGACTCCCCCTTCAGCCCTTTCTCCCGGAGACCCTCCAAAAGGGACCCTGTGGGCACATTCCTTGCCCAGAGATCTCTAGGGACAGGTCAGACTTGGATTTGCAGCCCAGCTCCAAATGACTCTGGGGCAGTTCATATACTTCTCCCACCTTAAATTCCCACCTCTGAGAAATGGAGATATAAGAGTGGTCTGTCTACCCCAGGGGTCCTAAAACTTTTTAAACAGGGGGCCAATTCACTGTCCCTCAGACCGTTGGAGGGCCGGACTATAGTTTAACAAATCTATGAACAAATTCCTATGCACACTGCACACATCTTATTTTGAAGTAAAAAAACAAACGGGCAAAAACACCTGCTTGTGGCCCGCGGGCCGTAGTTTGAGGACGCCTGGTCTACCCTAATCCAAATGCCTCCCAGTGGAGACTCAACTTTTGCCAGATCCTGTTTCGGAAGCTGGGGAGATGGAGGTGACTGAGAATTAAAGGAGACCATGTCTGTAAAACACTCAGGGTGGAAGGGGTGAGAATCTGGGGTCTTCCCTACATGGGGATGCCAGGGGTGTGTGTCCTCTAATGACCCCGCAAGGCTACCCTTATAGGATCCCTCTTGTGGCCCCAATAAAAGTGTCAGATGTCCCCGACCACTCGTACTTCGATCCTAAAAAGACCTCAATCTACCCCAAAACTTTCTCAAGCTTCTCAGACACCCTCAGGCATCCCAATAATGACCAATGACCCCCTGAATCTCAAAGTTACCCCACTGGCAAGTCTCATGACCTCTAGCTCCTTCGACTCTGCTAATAGCCCCATCTGTCCCACAGCTTCCCCTATCACCAGGGCTAGAGCACAGTCACAAGATTATAGCTCACTGCAGCCTCCAACTCCTGGGCTCAAGTGATCCTCCTGCCTCAGCTTCCCCAGTAGCTGGGACTACAGATGCCACCACCACGCCCAGCTAATTTTTCTATCTTTTGCAGAGATGGGGTCTCACTATGTTGCCCAGGCTGGTCTTGACTGGCCTTGAGTCATCCTCCCGCCTCGGCCTCCCAAAGTGCAGGCTTCACCAATAATCCCTTCACACGTTCCCGCCATCCGAGCACCCAGGGGCCACTCCTGACGAAGCCAGTGACCAGCACGTCACATGCAACACGACCTCCCGGTGCCCCTCATCCCTGCTGGACTCTCCCACAACAGGTCTATCGCACACAGGAGTCCCCCATGGCTGCCCCAGACACCCCGATGATGACCACGTGTCACCCGCGAGATTCCCAGCTCCTCATGACCCACTCGGACAGCTCCCAGTGACCTCATGACCTCCCTGCGCCCTCCGCCTTCCGCCCTCGGGGCCCGGCCGGCGCTCACCGGCTACGCCGCCGATACTGGCGCTGGCGTAGGTTTTGCGGTGGCAGTCCGTGCCGTCGGGGATGTCCCAGTACTGACGAAGGAGCCTCTGCGCCATGGTAGCTCACCCCACCGGGCACCGCACAGCAGACCCCACCGGCTCCACGCACCCAAGGGCAGCCGCTGCTGGCTCTCGCGATGCTTCCGGGGCGGCGCGCGCAGCCTCCCAGGCTGACGGGCCGGCAACAAGCGCGCAACTTTATTCAGCGCCGCAGACACGGGCTCTTGTGCGCACGCGCGAGGGCGGGCCTGCCGTAAAACAACAGCACGTGCAGCACGCCCCAGGCCGATTCCCCGAGGGGGAAACTGAGGCGGACCGCGATTAGTGAAGACAGGTTTAGCTAGTCCTAGCTCAAGGGGTCCTAGGTTAGGGATGGTTTGACTACCGCAGGTGGGGGTTCCTCGAGGGGCGAGTCTGTAACAGGTGCTAGACCCACATGCAGGCGCCGGCTAGGGTGCGAAGCAAGACTCCACTTGATAGGATAGACGTAACTATGGGGCGGGGCATGGCGGCGACGTGGCCACTCCCAGCGCCAGAATCTGTTTTGGGGCGTGGTAGCCAGTCTTTAAACCGGAGTCTGAACCGCGTGCGACTATTTTGGGGTGTGGCCAGGGCCAGAGGCGAAGCTTATCAGGAAAGTGACCAATCCTAGTGCTAGAACCTTAGCGGGACATGGCCTACGTCCAATCTGCGGCTTGCCCACGCCCTGGGCCGGATGAAGTATGTATGCTCTTGGCTTGGGGGCGTGGGCAGCACCGGAGGCAAAATCTGAAAGACATTTGACCAATCCGGGGCTGTACGAGTGTCTAAGGGGCGTGGCCGGGCCTGCGGCTGCTTTTGGCGGGCAGACGGTTCGGGGGCGTGGTCAGGTTTGTTGTCCTGTGGGATTCGGACCAATTCTGGTGTTTGGTTTTAGTAGGGCGGGCCCTGTCTCGAAGGTGTGACCAATCCCGTTTCCAGAGCCTGAGCTGGGCGAGCCACTGAAGGACGTGGGGGCGTGGTCTGTCAAGACGTTGGCCAATCTTGGAGTTAGACCGGGCTCAGGGGCGGAGTTTCAAGATGTCTGAACCAGTGAGGGTGTGCAGGTTGGATGTGAGCAGGAGCCGGCTCTGGGGGCGGAGCCCGCGGCCAATCGCGACTAGGTCCCAAGGGGCGTGGCCCACTCTGGGGCGGGGCCTGTGCCGGTTCCGGGCGGCCCGGGGGCGTGGCTGGGCCTGGATCGCGGCTGGGGCCATGTCGGCGCCTCCCGCCCTGCAAATCCGGGAGGCGAACGCACACCTGGCGGCCGTGCACCGGCGCGCGGCGGAGCTGGAGGCGCGGCTGGACGCGGCGGAGCGCACGGTGCATGCCCAGGCCGAGCGCCTGGCCCGCCACGACCAGCTGCTGCGCGCCGCGCTGGACGAGCTGGGCCGCGCCAAGGACCGGTGAGGCCCGGGGCCGGCCAGGTGGACTTCTCCGTGGAGGTGGGCGGAGGCGGAGGCGGAGCCGAGATTGGAAAGCGAGCAAAGGCAGGGGGAACCGTGAGCACCCATGCGGAAGTTGGACTGCTGGAGGGATATGAAAAAAAAAAAAAACACCAAAAAACTCTAATTAGTCATCAGTATGTAGAGAGATGTGACACAAGTGTGGATCTCTAACTTCAAACAGGGCCCACTGTCCCACAGGCAGAATCAGCTGGTACTGAGTGGCGCAGGGATCACTGACCACCTGTCGTAGGCATTGGGAGCCACAGCAGGTTCTTGAGCAGGGGGGAGGATGGGATCATATCAGCATTTTTGAAGAGTCCCTCTGGCAGCTGAGGATTGAAAAGGATGAGACAAGCACCCAGAGAGGAGGGAGGAGCTGGGGCCCAGGCGAGAAATGATTAATTCGGAGCTAATGGAATGCATTCATTCATCTTTACGGAGCATCTACTTTGTGCCAGGCACTGTGCTGGTACCGCAGCACCTCGGCAAGACCTACACAGCCCTGCCCTTAGGGAGTTCACAGTCCAGTGGAAGACAGACACATCATGGGGTGGTTACAACATGGGTAGTGAAGGGCTTTGAGGGATGGGCACACAGGGACCTGAGGGGTCCCAAGGGAAGGTTTCCTGGAGGAACAACAAATGGGAAAAGATGCTGGGGCAGAGGGAATCGCAGGAAGAGTAAGGGGCAGTGATGAGTGCCTTCTTAGCTCAGGTTGCTAAAATGGGTGGCTTAAACAACAGCTATTTATCTCCTACAGTTGTGGAGGCTGAAGTCTGGGAGCAGGGCACCAGCATGGTTAGGTTATGGTCTCATGGCTTGGGGGCTGTCACCTTCTCACTGTGTCCTCACGTGACAGAGAGAGCCAGTGAGTTCTTTGGTATCTCTTCTTATAAGGGCACTAATCCCATCGTGGCAGCCCTACCCTGCTGAACTCATTTAACCCTAATTACCTTCCAAAGACCCCATCTCCAAATACCTTCCCATTGGGGTTTAGGGCTTCAACGTGAATTTAGGGGAGATACAAACATTGAATCCAATAATAAGGGAAGACCCCAAGGCAGTGGCAAGGAGTATGGACTTTATCACAGAGGTTATGGGGAGCCTGGGGAGAGTCAGGAGCTGGGAGGAGCAGACCCTCTGACCGCCAGTACTGTAACCACCCCATCTTGCCTTCCTGCCAGCGAGATTGCCACTCTCCGGGAGCAGCTGCTGACCTCTGAGGCTACCGCCCACAGCCTGCAGGCCGCTGTGCACCAGAGGGACGAACTCATCAGGCAGTTGCAGCCCCGGGCCGAGCTACTGCAGGACATCTGTCGCTGCCGACTGCCCCTGGCCAGGCTGCTGTCTGCCCTGGCTGAGGCTGAGCGCCTGGGACCTCTGCCATCCAATGACCCCGGCCACCCACTCCCTGGTGGGCCTGGTCCACCCCTTACCAACAGCACTGGGGAAGAGGGGGACAGGGACCAGCTCCAGCCTGCGGTGTTTGGGACCACAGTGTGAGCCCGGAGCACAGATTCCAGAATGGAGATAGAAGGCCACTGCTGTGGGTGTCCTCAGGGGTCACCAGTGTTCTGGAGGGGACCTTGTGTAGAGCCATTAATCCTGTCCAAGCATCAAAGCAAGCTGAAAAGTCAAAAGTTTTCAAACAGGCCCACAGGCCAAATGCAGATGTTTAACCCAGACAGAATTTTTTTTTTTAAGTTCCAATCAATCACCCTTGTTGAAAAGCTGGCAATGCTTACACAAAAATCTGGCTTTCTGGCAAGATGGGGCATGCTTGCTTGGATCTGAGTCTAGGGTACCCCTTGAGCCAGGGTGAGTTTCAACTGGTCCCTTGCTTCTCCTAGGTTATCTGTCTGGCCCCTGAAGCATCTGAGTTTGAGACCTCTCTCTCTCTCTCTGGTGGAGGCAGACGGTATCAAGTTCCACATTATTTCAATTGTTCTTGCCTTTTTCTTATTTCTCCTGAAGCAGCCCCCATTCTCAGGTGAAGCTTTTCCTTATGTCTGTATCCCAGACCAGATTTGGGAGTCTCCAACCTTGTGCCATTTTACGTTGGTTAGATGAAGACAGATTTTTAATCCTAGATCCGTTTTCCCTAACTCTGTCCTACCCTCAAACTTAAACCCAGAAGGAAGAGCAGGCAGGCGAGATAACCAGGCTGCCCAGGAAAACACATGCACTCCTGATGGGTCTGTCCTGCCTCAGGGCCTTTGCACTGGCTGTTCCCTCTGCCTATTATAGAATGCTCTTCCCCTGCATCCTCATGATTGGTTCCTTGTCACCCAGGTTTTTGCTCAGATGTCATCTTCTCAGAGAGGCCCTCCTCCCTCCCCACCCCTGCCATCACCCTATTTTATTTTCTTTACGGAACCTCTTATCATCTTACCTTCAGAGGGTAAGCTCCGTGAGGGGAGGGATTTTTGTCGGTCTTGTTCCCTGTTTGTCACCAGTGCCTGACACACTCCAGGAGGCCCTGCAGTAATAGGATGGGTCTGTCGGCCCTGAAGGGAACCAGGGGCCCCAGCACATCTGACGAGGCCCCCGCCCCTGGGCCTAGCGTTTGTAGCAAGCAGCATCTCATTTTTATACAGCCTAGAGAATCTATTTTTTAACTCAATTTTTTCTACACTGTTCTTGGCCCAGGACATCAGGACGTTTTGCTTTTTGTCAAACCAGGGAAAGAACCCTTGTGCCTTCCATGCCTGGCCCAGTGGGCAGTTTGTTCCCCAGCCTCCTCACTCAGGGAATTGTCACGCCAGGAACTGGAACCGCCAAGGGGCAGAGCCCGTTGCAGGCCAGAAAGGTCGGTGGCCATCCTGGCCCTCAGGGTGGTGCCGCCTGCATGCCTGGCATCAAACAGTGACCCCTCAGTGCAGAACAATGGCCCCATTTTCTCCTCTGGATGAATAAGGGGGCACTGTTTGTACAATGGGGAGGCAGGCTGGGGCCTGTCAGTGCTTAAGAATAAACCAGATGATTTCTTGTTCTTCATCCTTTCTTCCTGGCAGGAGGCTGGAGGGGTGGCTCTCTGTGGTGTTTGTGTCCAGGCTGGGGCCCTGCTGGACCTCGAGACACGGGGTATGGTCTCAGCCTGCGGACTGGTACTGGTGGGTGGTCTGTTAGAAACTGGGCCGCACAGCAGGAGGTGAGCAGCGGCAGGCGAGAGAGCAAAGCTTCATCTGTATTTACAGCCGCTCCTATCGCTTGCATCACCACCTGAGCTCCGCCTCCTCTCCCATCAGCAGTGGCATTAGATTGGCCTGGCGAGGTGCTCACGCTTATAATCCTAGGACTCTGGGAGGCCCAGGTGGGAGGACTGCTTGAGCTCAGGAGTTTGAGACCAGCCTGAGCAAGAGCAAGACCCCATCTCTACTAAACATAGAAAAAAATTAGCCAGGTGTGGTGGTGACACCTGTAGTCCCAGCTACTTAGGAGGCTGAGGCAGGAGGACTGCTTGAGCCCAGGAGTTTGAGGTTGCTGCGAGCTGGGCGGAGGCCACGGCACTCTAGCCCAGGTGACAGAATGAGACTCTGTTTCAAAAAAAAAAAAAAAGATTCTCATAGCTCGATCCTTACTATAAACTGCGCATGTGAGGGATCTAGATTGAGGCTCCTTATGAGAATCTAATGCTGATGATCTGAGGTGGAGCTGAGGCGGTGATGCTAGCGCTGGGGAGCGGCTGCAAATACAGATGATCATTAGCAGAGAGGTTTGACTGCACAATAAACGTCATGCACTTGAATCATCCTGAAACCATCCTCCCACCCCCCACTGGGTCTGTGGAAAAATTGTCTTCCATGAAACTGGTCTCTGGTGCCAAAAAGTTTGGGGACCGCTGGTCTAGGGAGCTTGTGCCAGACGCTCTAAACACGCAATGGTGTCTGATCTTTGCAGCCCCCTGTGGACACGGGCATTGGCCCACTTGACAGTTGTGCGAAGTGAGGCCCGGAGAAGTGAAGGGAAATGGCCCTCCCCATTCGGAGGGCCAGGGCCACTTCCAACTTTGGGGGAGGTTCCTGTTGAAATTCTTAACTCTTTTAAAAGGGAGATGCCCAAACAGAGCTACAATAATGTGGTTATATTTTACATTTTTTCAATAGGAAAAAAATTGGATGCTTGTAACACTCATTAAAAAACACAATGAAGTATTTCTCTGCCTACTTGAATAATTCTATACTGCAGCGAGGCATCAGAATTTTGGCAGTGAAATGTCACTGTGGTTTCTCATAAAACTGACTGTGTTCCACCAGCCCTGGTCGGAGTCACGGCACTGGGTGGCCTGAAACTTACAGATTGTTTTCTGAACTGCAAAGGCAACTTCTGACGACATGACTGCACTGTGTCATGCCGGGCTTTGAAAAGTCTCCAGTGATGGGGGGGTGTCCGTGCAGGTGGGGGTTCCCACACAGGGTGCAGTTTTAAGTCCTGGGAAACCCGACCATCTCAGCTGGCAGTTAAGTCCAAAGTCTCCATCAAAGGCCTTCTGTGAGGTGGCCTTGGTCCCTCATGGTGTATGTCAGGGGTCAGGGCTGCTCCTCCGCTTGGTGCCACAGCCTCTGGCTCACCCAACTTGTCATAAACGAGCCCCCTAAACAATGCTTGAAGACTCACGACGACAAAAATACTGTGACTAGCTCCTAAAAACTGCCAGGAACAGCTTTGTCGCTGTTACCGTTCTGAGGACCTCCCACTGGACGTGGGCCTGGGCAGGTGGTCTTGGGGCCCGAAGACCTGGGCAACCTCAAGACCTTTTGAATTCTGATCGCTCAGCAATTCTGTGGGCCTTGGCGTTGGCTGAGATGCCCCATGAAGCCCAGAGAGGGGACGGGACCTGCTCTGGGTCACAAAGGAATCCCCTCGGCCTTGTCTCCACCCAGGACACTTCAGTCCCCACAGGGCTATGGCCTGCCCCTCCTCCCTGCCCTCCTGGGTGTGGCTCTGTCCGAGGCCTGGACACGGTAGGGCAGGAGTAAGCTCCACCCTGTCCCTCCCAGGCCTGCAGCCTGGCCCTGGCACAGTGAGAGTTACAGCGGGGGCCCTCCCCATCTCCAGGGCACCGTCCCTTAGCAACAGTCTCGGCAGGCAGGACGCGCAGCTAACACTGGGCCGGACAGGCAGCAGTGCGGGACAGACGCAGGCCAGGTGAGTGAGGGGCCGTCCCCAGGGTGGGCCTGGCTGGCTGAACTGGATGGAGTCTTACCTCGACCTCTCCCCCAGCAGCTGCCCGAGAGTCCCGACCCAGCATGGACACCGCAGACGCCACTGTGGAGCAGCTCCGGGCACAGTGCCTGTCCCGAGGGGCCTCCGGCATCCAGAGCCTGGCCAGGTGAGCTGTCCCCTCGCACCACCCCGACCCCAGCCCCCGTGGCCGTCATCCAACCATGTCCCCTGTCCCCCAGGTTCTTCCGCCGCCTGGACCGGGATGGGAACAGACGCCTGGATGCGGGGGAGCTCCAGCAGGGCCTGGCTGAGCTGGGGCTGGCGCTGGGGGAGGCGGAGGCGGAGGCCGTGTGCAGGCGCTGGGACCGAGACGGCAGTGGGATGCTGGACCTGGAGGAGTTCCTGCGGGCGCTGCGGGTGAGGCCCCACCTTGGCCCAGTCGTGTCCTCTGGGTGTGGGGTGTCCGAGATGTGACATTGAGGGACCCATCCCTGAGTGCTGCTGTTAGGCGCCTATTCAGGGGTGACAGCCTCAGCATTCTGCACGTGCTGTCTGGGGGCAGGGTGGGGAGACCTGCCACCTTCCAACCCGTCACCACCTCCCCCCAGCCCCCCATGTCCCAGGCCCGGGAGGCGGTCATTGCAGCTGCATTTGCCAAGCTGGACCGCAGCGGGGATGGCGTGGTGATGGTGGACGACCTCCGCGGGGTGTACAGTGGCCGCGCCCACCCCAAGGTGCAAAGCAGGGAGTGGACCGAGGAGGAGGTGCTTCGCCACTTCCTGGACAACTTCGACTCCTCCAAGGACGGGCAGGTGGGTGGCCCTGTAGGCCCCACCTCCCCCCGGGGCAGCCCACCCTGGCCTCGGGTTCACCCTAAAACCTACTGTGTCCCCAGGTCACGCTGGCAGAATTCCAAGACTACTACAGCGGTGTGAGCGCCTCCGTGGACACGGATGAAGAGTTTGTGGCCATGGTGACCAGCGCCTGGCGGCTGTGAGCAGCACAGGGCTGGGCTGTGCCACCCGGGCATATGCCCCTCCCCCACACCTGAGCCAGGACCCTCCTCACCTGGGCTTTGAGCCGAGCAGAGCAGCGCCTGTGACAGGCTGGGGGGAGGCAGAATTGAGGCTGCAGAACCAGCTAGACCAGGTCCCTGCCAGGCCACCGGGCAGAGGTGGGACAAAGGTTCTAACAGGGTCACTGGCTCAGGCCCCCAGGGAGAAAGGCTCTCTCTGCCCACACTCTGCTCACGGCCTCGAAGCCCTGCGGATGCCCCGTTGATGTGCCCCCGCCCCTCCCTGTGGGTCCCTAGTAGGGCAGGCTGTGTGTGGAGGGGGCCAGCCTTGGGAGGCAGAGTGAGGACACCTGCCCAGGTGTGGACCACAAGGCAGGGGCCAGGCCCTCTGGCCTCCTGAGGCCCCTGGGGCGTGCGGGAGGCCAGGGTTTTAGTTAAAAGTTTAATGTAGTTCCCAAATACATTTCATATGACAATCTTACATAAATGTTCCAAAACACATGGGCATTATCTGGTTTTACTTGTCACTAGTTGGCTAAGGCTTAAAGCAGAGAAGTGTGACCGGGCCTCTCGGGAGGGCCTCTGGTGTCAGCCTCCGGTTCCTCCCAGGCTCGGGCTTGCTGGGGGCTGGGCAGTGCAGCCGCCCCGCCAAGGCTTGGGCCAACCCCTGCGGTGGGCGGCACAGCTGCAGGACTGGCCTTCTCTTCACCCTCGAAGTTGGGGCTGCGCGGTTCCCTTTGAAGTCCCGAGCAGGCCCTGTGCACAGGGACCTCCTCCGCAGCCTCTCCGGGAGGAAGGTGCCGGGCTGGCACTTGGCCACGTTCTGGAGTGGGGGTGGGCACGGGCGCCTGCGTGGAGGACAGCCAGCCTGTTGCCTGGGGGCAGCCCCTGCCCCCTCCGCCAAGGCCTGCCTAGGGTCCTCCTCTGCATCTCACAGATGCCCCTGGCCCCGGACAGTCCTGGGGACAGTGATGTCTAAGGCTGGGGAGGGAATGGCCAACAGCAGAAAGCAGGTTTGCTCCTGGGTGCCTGATGATGGGTGAACCACGTGATGTGGACAGGGAGGAGGGTGGGGGACCTGCCAGGTCCAGTGACCTTTTTCCAGACAAGGGGTGCCCAATCCCGCACTCTATGGCAGAACCTGGGCGGGAAACAAGTGGGGGTCTGTCCCCCCAGCAGCCTGACCCCTCACCTCAGAGGTTAGGACCACAGAGGGAACAGGGAGCTTGACGCAGCTGCGCCCGCTCAGTGCTCCCGAGCATGTTAATTTTAAGAAACCAAAAACAAAGCCTTTGAAAATAAAAAGAAAAAACGATCTGTAAAATATAAACCCCCGATCAGAGCACAGGACACGGGAAGTGAAGACAGCGGTTAACAGAACGTCCGTCTGGCCCAGTGTTTACGCTGTGAGAGTGGCCCACGCCGGGCTGCCCGGGAGGGTGGGAGCCCCAGGCGGGGCAGGACCCGCAGCGCGTGGGGCGTGGGCAGCGGCGAGGCCAGAGGCTCTGGCGGAACCCAGAGGCTTGCGACACGAGGGATGAAGGAACGAGGTCTCCAGTCCCAGTGAGAAGCCGTGACAAGCCTTAATGTGCCATTTCAATTCAAAGGAGGGGAGGGAAGAAATGTTCTTTTGTTTTGCTCATCAATATGATGAGGTCTCGTGTCCCAAACCACATTCAGGCAGTTCCCAAGTCTGTTTTCGGACAGGACTTGCGGATCCAGACTGTGGCCAACCCAGCAGGGAGTGGCTCCCTGCCCCTCGGCGCTGCCTGCGGGGAGAGGTGGGCGGCCGACAGCCGGACGAAGCGGCAGCCCGAGGTGCACTGGCCCGGCCGCTATGTGCTCCCGGCAGTCTGCCCGTCTCCTTCGTCGCCAGCACCTGCAGGAAGCAGCGGCCTTACCCTCTGGCTCCCCTGGACAGACCCGCACTCCCTGGGTCAGGCCACCCCTGCCTGTAGTCGGTGGGGACCAAACTAGCCTCCTCAAGTCCCCCAAGGCAGGGACCACCCGGCTCACCAGCTCCGGTCGCCCCTGAGGGAGCCAGAACATCGTCATCGTCACTGTCGTCCTCCTCGTTGGACGGGGCTGCCCCAGGCTCGGGGGCCGGCATCTTGGCCTCCAGTTCCTGCTCCATGCGGCTGCGCAGGGCCAGGATGCGGTGGTGCAGGGCTGCGTACAGCTGGCCTGTGTCCTTGGAGCTGGCCTGGGGGAGGCAGAGGGCTGTGAGGCCCCCGGGACCCCAGTCCTCTTCCCTCCTGCCTGGGACGGGAGTGGAAGTGCCAGGTCCCGAGGCTCCGAGGTATCCACGAGGCCTCGAGGGGAAGACCGAAGGCTTGGGCTTGCTGCCCTCCTGGGAAGGGATGCCACCACCCCCAGGTAGCTGGGAGGATCCCAGGGGAGGGGGGTCAGGCAGGTCAGTGCTGGCCTGTGGCCCAGAGGTCAGGGCTGGTGGACATGACTGTCATCCCTCCACACGACACAGGACAGAAGTGACTGCCCATGGGGCTGTTTGCTCTGAACACCTCACTGCACCTCAGTGATGCCCCCATGGCTTCTCTGGGCTGGGGAGAGGAGGACGCAAGCTTGGATCTGAGCTCCCAGGGGCTGGCACCAGAGAGGGGCCCACAGCAAGTGGGAGAACCCAGCCCTGTGTCCCAGGCAGCAACCGAGGCCCGTTCCCTGTTCCCCTCACCCCTACCCTGCCCGGCAGTAGACTGAAGCCCCCCAGCTCCAAGGCTCACTCCAGGCCTGGGCTCTAGGCATTCCCCAGCGTTGCCGCCCGAATGGCCCCGGGGGTCTCACTAGGGGATGCCACTGCGGACTCTCTTCCGACAAGTCAGCCCACTTGCTCTGGGGACAGGCCCTTCCACTCTCCCCCACCCCTCCCCACCTAGCGTGCTGAGGGATGGGCCCCGAGGCTCCCCCTGCCTCTGCACCCAGAGCAGCACCCCAGCGCCACCCATGGTGCCCCATGTGCCAAGGAGCCTCCATGCGGCTGGTGGGACGCGGGGTGCAGCCTCATTTCCAGGCAGCTCACAGGAACGCTGCCCTCCGCCAGGAGCTGTGCCAGCCACTCCCTCCACCCAGGGGCCAGTGGCTGTGCAGGGGTGTCCTGGGCAGCTCACCGAGATCAGGAAGACCTTCACGCCCTGGTCCTCGGTGTCCATGGCCGTGATGCGGATGCCCTTCTCGCTGGCCTTGTCGATCTGCATCTGAGCCCACAGCTTGGTGTTGAGGATCAGCCGCAGGCTCCCCTGGGTCCGCATCACTGCAACCGGGAGCCAGTGAGCCGCAGCCCCTGCCCTGCCCACTTCCCAAACGGCAGTTCTGACAGTTCCGAGAATATCACCGGGCACAAGCCCAAACTCTTAGGATCCTGCCGCCTTGGGGCCAGCCCTGGCACCACCCTGCTCCCTGGGGCGGGCTGTGTCTCCCCCAGCCCTGGCAGCCTAAAGGTCATGGGCGGGTGGTGGCCGCACAGGCTGGCAATGCAGTGGCTACATCCGGGTCATGGAGGGTTGTATGGTCCACACCGGCGGCACCAGAACAGGGTGCCCTTGGGGAAGGGTTAGATGGGAGCACGAGGTGGCTACCAGAGGGGGGGCTGCATACTCGTGACGCGTGTGCTCTGCGTGTGACATCTGCCACAATGGGAGTCCACACCCTCCCGACTGTCCCCACACCGGGCTGAGGCCCGTGCCCATTCTCTGGTTTCACTGAAAGCGAGGAAGGGTAAGGCCGCTGCCCAGAGCTTCCTTCGAGAGGGAGCTGGGAGACCAAGGGCAGCAGCTCATGGGGGGAACGGGACAGCCAGCCTCTCTGGCGTGTCTGATGCCCATCCACCCTTCCCGTTGGCTGCTTCTGCCCACTGGACAGGCCTGGGAGGGCTGGAAGCTCCTCCACGAGACTGCTGTGATGGGAGGGCACAGCTGCCACAGCCCGATGACTTGGGGCTCAGGGCACTACACACTCTCCACTCACACACATCTGATTGAACGTTTCCATGAGAAAGAAGGAAAGCAAAGTGAGAGGACACGCTCAGGGAGGAAAAGAGCAGTGCCCGGCCTGGAGGGACCGTCCTTGTCTCTGTCCCCACTTGGGGAGTGTCTCTGAGTCAAGGTGGGTGAAAACTACACTTCAAGGGGGCCACCCGGCTACTGCTGGGCCTGAAGTCCACATTTCTGCAAAGGCCGAGAGACGCTTTGGGGAAGACAAAAAGATGGACACGCACATCACGGAAGCAGACACGCACATGTGATGTTCTTCACGTGTTCGTGCATGCACACGCTCATTTTGTAACCGGTCTGTTTCTGGGAATAAGGTTCATGTGCAATGATGGCCCCAGTAGCGTTGTCTATGACAGTGAAAAAATCAGGAACAGCCTAAATGTCTGTCAGTAGGGAAAAGCCCATTAATGTAATCAGAATATCAATGTTGAAGTTTTTCAAAAACAATCGTTATTTTGAAGAGAAAATAACGACCTGAGAAGATGCTCACAAAATAGCCAGTGAGAAGAGCAGGATAAAAATCTACCCTATTTCCTTAAAAAAGGACCACAAACAAGAGAAAGGGACCGCCGAAATATTATCAGCAGAGATTTGGATCCTCATAAAGAGATCATAGTTCATGTGCAAGTTCTTCTCTTTCCTTTCTTCCATAAAACTACCACTTTTACTGTCACAAAATCAGTTTAAAACTTTCATGCACTTTGACACCGAGTGAGTCACGGAAGGACCGCTGGGCCCGTAGGTGAAGGCCGGGCTGGGTGCCGAAGGGTGGCAGGGCTGTGTCGGGGGCTCTCCTGTGGGTACGGTTTCCTTGCTCCTCGGCCCTGACGTGCACCAGTCAGGCTGTCCCCCTTGGCTCCCTTTGGCTGTCCCCAGCCCCTTCCGGGAGCCCCCGGCAGCTCACCTAGTCGAGACTGTAGCGTGCCGTCGTCGGTGGACGCCATGTCATTAAGTCTGAGCAGCCCCCGTCCTCGCTCCACCCATGACTGTGAGGTCTTGTCGAAGACAAACAGCTTGCACTGGATCTGGAACACACGCGGGACCTCTGGGTGAGCAGGGCCTTGGCTGGGTGTCCTGATGAGGACGGACCCGAGAGCAGAGTCTCCGTCTAACCCACACCTCACCTTTGACCTGCGTGGACCACCAGGGCCAGCAAACGATGGCCTGGGAGCCATATCTGGCCCGTGGCCAGTTTTGTGTCCTGCCCTTGAGCTAGACCAGGTTTTACATTTTAAAAAGGGGAATTTGGAAAACGAAGACAGGAATCATTAAGGAAACGCACATCAGAACCTCAGTGGCAGGGAGAGGCCATTCTGCCCCTGCCACCACGTGGAGAGACAGAGGCCCTATTCACCGAGGGTGGGAACGGAAACCGGTGCGGCCGAGGGCAAGACAGCCTGGCGCGTCCTCAGAAAGTTAAATGTGGAGTCACCACGTGGCCCGGAAACTCCAATCCCAGAGATCTACCCAAGAGAAACGGAACGTGTGTTCACACAGAAACGTGTACACAAATGTTCACAGCAGCATGATTCGTAATTGCCAAAAAGTACAAATACGCCAAATATCACCCGAGAAAGGATAAACAAATGGTCCATCCTTACAATGAAACTTTGTTCAGTCATAAAAGGGAATGAGGCTCTGACACGGGCTACGACATGAATGAACCCTGAGAACCTTATGTGAGCAAGAGAGGCCAGACACAGAAGCACACAGTGCGTGACGCCACTCACATGAAACATCCTGGACAGGCAGATCCACAGAGGCAGGTACTGAGTGGATCAGTGGTTGCCAGGGGCTGAGGGAGGGGGATGGGGTTTCTTTTTGGGAGACAAATATGTTCAACACTAGCGTGTCGTGATGGTTGTACAGTTCTATGGCTATACTTAAAACCCACTGAACTGCATGATTTAAAAGGGTGAATTATACAGTATGTGTAGCACACCTCGATAAAGCTGTTTTGTATATATTAAGAAAAGAAAAATATGTGACAGAGACCATATGTCACGCTTCACAGAAAGTGCAGACTCCTCTAAGTCAGTCTCTCTCAACATGGCTATATCAAGCAGCAGCGGTGAGTGGGAAAAAGCAGTACTATTAAAATTCCACAGCACTCTACACGGTTTATACACGTCTTCACGTGTCCAGGGAAAGGAAGTAGACGGACACTGCCCACCAGACCCACCCGGCTCGCAAGGTGTGGCCTCAGGAGGAAGAGGAGGGAGACGGGGATGGGAGGGTGGGGTGGAAGCTCTGGCTGCATCTGACTTTTCCCTACTGAGACAGCACAGGGTGACAAAATAGTCATAGTTACTAATTCTGGGTGACAAGACGAAGGGGTTTGTCTTGATAGTCTTTGTTATCTCCTGAACCATCAAGAGTGCATCAAAACAGACCCTCCTGCTCTAAAACCAAAACAAGAAGCCTCTTGGCCTGGGCTAAGCTCTCCATGAGAGCCCCCAACAAGGCCCCAGGGTGTGGCCAGCGGCCCTCACAGGAGAGGCCTGGTCCCGGGGCTACAGGCCCCACCCTTGGGGTGGGACCCCCAAGGTAAGAGAGGACGGGGCAGGGGCCAGGTCTGCAGCCCCCTCACCTGTAACACGTTGCTCTCCGCCTCCTCCCCGGTGATGACTTCCACTTTTTCCAACAAACACTTCCGTGCTGTGGCCTTGGTGTACGCGGCTGCCGACTCGGCCAGGGACTCTGAAATGTTATTAGCTAAACAAGACTGACTATTTATTTGGTGAGGGGAAAGCATGCAGCTTCCGGGAGACTTGAGATGGTGGCTCTGGCTTAAAGGACACCAGCTAGCCCTGGAAAGCCAGACCTGGTGGCTCGAGTGGACCCTGGACACAGGCCAGGACAGCCTCAGGATCTGCGGGGAGACTGCCCAGGAGCTGCCAGGCGTGGCCCCGGATCCCCACTTCCCATGCAGCAGCGGAGAGATGGGGACAGACTCTCCTGTGCCTGTGCCTTGCCACCCTCCCTGTCGCTGCACAGAGACTTGGGCCCTCACATTTCTTAACACGAATACCTGTCTCTGCTCCCTACAGTGCAGAGCCCTGAAGGCCACAGCCACTGCTTTTGGACCATTCAGTAGCTGGCTCACACGTGGTTGTTACTGCGGGAAGAGTCGGTCCCCTCATCCCTCCTGGGTGGGGCATGGATGGATACAGTGTCCCCTTGCGTCACTCATCACCCCCACAACACGGGGCAGCAGGACTGGAACGTACCTTTCTCGGGGGTGGCCTCCTGGGAAGAGGACTCGGACCCAGACTCAGCAGCCACGTTTTCTCTGTTGGCATCTGGACTGACCTCGTTTAATTTTGGGGGGCTCTGCAGGAAGACGAAGACACGTGGGGAGGAGGGCGTGTTTTTTTTTTTTTGAGACAAAGTCTCACTCTGTTGCCCAGGCTAGAGTGCCGTGGCATTAGCCTAGCTCACAGCAACCTCAAACTCCTGGGCTCAAGCGATCCTCCTGCCTCAGCCTCCCTAGTAGCTGGGACTACAGGCATGCGCCACCATGTGTAATTTTTTGTATATTTTTAGTTGGTCAATTAATTTCTTTCTATTTTTAGCAGAAACGGGATCTCGCTCTTGCTCAGGCTGGTTTCGAACTCCTGACCTTGAGCGACCCTCCCACCTCGGCCTCCCAGAGTACTAGGATTACAGGCGTGAGCCACCGCGCCCGGACGAGGAGGGCGTGTTTGTGTGGTCCTGGCAGACAAAATGCTGCAGAATGGACAGCCCCTGAGCTGAGAGAGCAGCTCTGGGCACTTCCATCCCCGCCCCCGATGCCACGCACTCCCCCTCTTGCCCCACCCACATGGGGCAGGTCCCACAGGCCGCTCCTGCACTGTCCCAGACTGCCTCAGAACACCTGACTGTGGCCTCACAGGTGACGCCAGGAGGTGGGTGCCACCAGCCAACGGGCACCCTGGGCCGCACTGGTCACCTTATTCGCACGGTGGTGTGTGTGAGGCAAGTCTTTGACTATTTCATTGTGGTATTAAAGGGGTGGTGCTGACGCCAAAGAAGAGAAGCAGGAGGTTCATTAATTTAATATACAGTGAGGCAAAGAGGGAAGTGGTTAGGTGGCCCGCACTGTCAATTGAAGAAAAAAGAAAAAATTTAAGGAAGTAGGCAAGCCATTCTAGAACCCTCTCCTCTCCCAGGTTGGCTGGGCTCTCTAGGAATGGACCCAGTACTTTTGTGCAACTGAGTTCCTGGCAGTGGTATGTGGTCACAGGAGCAGGGAGGCCACAGCCCAGCCTGTTGGCATAGCTGGCCTGTCCCCTGCAGGGCCACAGCCTCACAGTCTGGGTGGTGCTGGCCTCTCCTGGCTCTAGATGGGCTCAGGCTGGTCCAGCAGCAGGTGACTAAAGATTCCTGTCTGATGGCTGCAGTCCCAGCAGGCCCGGTGGGGAGGAATTGCGATCCCTGACCGCGGCTTCAGGGAAAGCAAACCTATCTTGCGATGCAGCAGCTCCAGGGCCGCCAGAGCCAGTGGCCTGGCCCATGTCTCCCAGAAGAGTCTGAGCCAGGTCTTTCTTGTCTTACTTGCAACCGAGAGCACCCCAACTCCACAGGAGTCAACGTGGCAGCCCCGCTCCCCACATCTCCTCAACCTGGAGCCGTTGGTCTCCAGGGACAGTCCCAACGTGGCCACTCACCAAGACTCGCTCGCTCATGTTCTGGCCAAATACAAACTTGTTGCTGGAGGCGTCGGCACTGTTGGTTGAGTTCTCTAAACTGAAGAGAAGCCATGTGGTGAGTTGGGTGTGGGGTGGGGGTGCAGCCAGGCAAACTCGCACGCCTGCATGCACACGCACAAACACGGCACCAGCGCAGAGGGCACAGTCTGGATGCCTCCCTTGCTGTGCGTGCCAGAGACGGCCCACACGCCTCTGCGCCTCACTGCGCCAGATGAAAATAGGGACCCGCAGCTTGTCTTGACGGAGGGTCCCAACGGCACGAGGGAAGCCCACGTTCTACCCGCTGTGCCAGCCTGTCTCCCAGGCAGAACGCATTTTCTCCTAAAACACCTGGAGGGATGGCCGGGCTGTGGGTGAGCACTGCCACAAGCAGGGCTAGTCAAGGACAAGGTGGGGTCTTCAGCCCATGTGCCCAAACCAAGGGTGAGGGGTCCCAGGGGTGCTGGAACCTAACGGCTGATGGGAGGCAACCAAGCCACCACTGGCCCACTCAGGTCTGCTCTGGGCACAACCCCAAGGGCCAGGCTGTGTCCTCCACATGCCCCTGGACAACCCCACAGAACTCTGGTCCCACCTCAGGTGTCCGCCAAATCCCAGGACGAAGCCCACCCACCCTCCTGGCCTGTCCACAGCTGGGCCCAGGGTCACCCGGATCCTGACGGCATCTGCTTCTCCTACACTTGGTGGCTCCCGGTCAGAGGTCAGGTGCCAAGGCTCCCAGGTTCAATGACCAAAGGGCCCCTGTGTCTGGGGCCTTCCCCAGACACCTGCCCCACCACGGTGACACGGCCACCAGGCCTGAGACACACACCTGGAGCTGATATACTGAAGGAAATAGTTTGTTGCAGTTGGCGTTTCTGAACTGGGGTGTCCGGCGTTCTCCATGTCGGCTTCGTCAGTGTTCTCATTTATTAGCTGGGAGCAGAGAGAGCACTTAGTACTCAGAGAGTGGCAGGGCCTGGGACGCTACACCTTGGTCTCCCGGACACAAACCCCCTCGAGTGTTCTCCCCCATCCCCCCACACTCATACACGTACACACGCCTGTGTGTGCGCCAAGCGCATACTAGGGGTGGAGCCGCAGTCATCGTCACCACTTCTTGCTTTTAGCAGCTAACGACAAAGCGCACACAGAGCAGCAGGGAGCCTTTTCTACCTTGCAGTAAAAACCACCCTCCAGCTGGCATCTTGCTGGCATTTTTGTCAGTGCCTCTGCACCGAGAAAGACAGAACGCCCACAAAGGGGTTTATTATAAACACAATAAAAGCATCATTTCCTGAGGGCTTCTTTTATGCCAACTGCGTGCCAAGTCCGTTAAATACATTATCTAACTGAATCTTCCCGGAACCCTGGGCGCGCATGTTATAGGACAAGAAGGCTCCGGGCTGAGAACCCATGGCTCAGACGTGCCCTCGATGGGGAAGCTGGATTTGACTGTGAGACTCTGAAGCCCACATGGGCCCTTGGCCTGTCAGATGCGAACCACACCCCAACATCAAAGCAGCTGTCCCCCCAAGATCGAGGCGCAAACTCGACAGGGCCTGAAGTCCAATGGCCAAGCCCTTCCTTCTCCGCCTCCTGCTCTCCTCCCTAGAGGGAACAGTCCCCGAGGGGCTCATTATTTGGGCTGAAAGCCGTGGCAACACTGACACACTATTTTCCGTGTCTCTCACGGGCTCGCGAATCTGGTGGACAGTGAGTAACAGAGGAAGAAGCAGAAAACATGACCCAGCCCCAGGGAGGTGCCTCCTTGTCTCAGGCTCCTCCCCCTTGGCACTGGCGATGGCTGGATGGCTCTGCAGGATGGTGAGTGGCATCCCCGGCAGGTAGCCACTCCACACTGGGAGCGCCCTCTGCTTGTGACAGCCACAAATGTCTCCTGACAAGGCTGTGATACTGCCTCTCAGGCTTCTAAGGAGGCCTTTTGCCAGATGAGCTGCTGGAAGGTTCCGTGCCTGTGGCTGGGAGAGGTAGCACTGCCCAGCCCTGGTCTTCCCAGGGCCTCAGGGCATGGGTCCAGGGACGTTGCCTGCCACTGCCAGCCTTTCCTGATCCCGACTCAAGTTTCCAGACTAGACCATCACACCTGCAGGGCAGCCGGGAGGCGACAGATACTTTGCTGCCTTTTAGGAAAGAAAACAGTATTGCCCCCCCACAAGGTGATGGTTTTTAACTGGGGCGATTCTGTCCCTTAGTCACCCCAAGGGCCAGGCTGTGTCCTCTACAAGCCCCCGTGGAGGGAAGTGCAGGGGGACACTTGGCGATATCTGTGGCTGTCACGGCTGGGAAAAGGGGTGCTCTTGGCATGGAGTGAGTGGGGGCCACAGACACTGCTCAGCACCTGCAGCGCCCAGGATAGCCCCTCAGAAAGCCAAGAACGACCTGGTGCGAACGCTGCTGCTGAGTTGGAGAAACCCTGACACGAGGGGCCAAAAGCCTCCGCGGCAACGTGGAAAGCGCCAGATCGTGCTGTCTGCATTCTCTCCTGGGGAAGTGTGAGTTCCCAGGGCTGACCACGTGCCTCTCTGTCCCCGCTCCCGGGAGCACAAGGGAGCCTGCCTTGAGAAGCCACTGCAGGTGGGGACCCCGCAGCCTGGCAGGTGTGGGGAGTATGGAAAGCTCGCAGAGCAGCACTGGCTGTGCCATGAGTCACAGAGTCACCCGATGACACACTGTGTCCCCCTATTCTGAAAGGAAAGTCTACTGGTTTTCCTGTTGTGTAACCTGGGGGAGGCATTTTAAAAAAAAAGCCTCATTAGTGCAGCAGCCCATTCCACGCCCGTCACATACCTTAACTCTGTCTCGCAAGTTCTGTCCAAATACAAAGGCTTGTTGTGCAGCCTGTTCTTTCTTCTCACAGTTTTCCTCCTCGGAAGTATTGCTAGACTCATTTTTCTGGGGCTCTTTCTCCTATTCAAAACAAAACAAACCCAAAACACAATAACCAATTACAGGTGACACACTCAGCCAGATAAGCAGGGCAGGCGATCATCCCACAGGACCCTGTTTACTCCACTTCTCCCCTGGGCACAGGTCCCTAGGCGAGGGACAGCCTGAGACTTGTCTCAGGACCAGCCTTGTCAGCAGCCCGGGATAAAAGTTCCCTGGGTGGGGCCCTGGGAGAAGAGGCGCCAGATCATCAACCACAAGCTGCCGCCGCCTTCCCAGGCACGTGGATTTGCTTTAGACACATGAGGGTGGCACAAGAAGAATGGGTTTGGATGCCTGGAAGCCACATGGCAGTTCTGGGGCCACTTGCTGCTTCAGTGGGGCCGAGGGCCCTGCAGCTGTCTCCCCTAACCTCAGCGGGGGCGAGACGGGCGGCCTGCACAAGAGGGTTGGGACCTGCACACTGTGGGGCTCCGGGGCCCACAGCGCCTGGATTATCTAGGGCTCCGACAGAAACTGGGTCTTCGTGAGGCCGAGCAATCCCTTCAGGGATGGCTGCTTTACAGAGTGCCTTTTAATCAATGTTTGCTCGGAATCATACTTGTTTCTGGTATAAAAAAGTCCCTGCTGGATGCAATGGCTCAGGCCTGTAATCCCAGCATGTTGGGGGGCTGAGGCAGGAGGATTGCTGGAGGCCAGGAGTTTGAGCCCAGCCTGGGCAGCACAGTAAGACTCGCCGCTACAAAAAATAAGAAAATTAGCTGGGTATGGTGGCACGAACATGTAGTTCCACTTCTTAACAGGATCACTTGAGCCCAGGAGTTCGAGGCTGCAGTGAGCTACGACTATACCACTGTGCTACAGACTGGGCGACAGAGTTAGACATCGCTTAAAAAAAAAAAGATGGGAGAAGAAAATCTAGCGCAGCTGTAACCAGCAGAGAGGCAGGTCTCGGACATGCAATGATGCCCACTATACACTGACTGGAGGGAAAAACCAAGACGTGTGATTCCACTTCTGCTAAAAGCAAACCCAATCCCAAGTGTGTTTGTGTGTAGAAATGTCCAGGAAAAAAAAATGCAGAGAGAGAGAATTCAAACTCTTGACACAGCTAAGTCACCCAGGACTTCTTAACTAGATGGTGGCTTCTACTTGTTATTTCGTAGAATTTCTCATTTACTTAAATATTTTTAACATGCAGGTCTGACTTGCATAACTAACATTTCAGTAACAAATTCATTTATCTTGGGATAATGGAACATGGAGTTGTGAGTACTTCATAGATGTTTTTCTTACACTACATGATAACAGCTGCTGTATAATTTGAAAACAAATTTAAAAAGGCTTTTGGGCAGATGCTCTGGGGTTGTGTGTGGTGGATAAATAAAAACACTAGTAGGCAGGACACTACGTAAAGGGACTTGAGAACCCGGAGCCCCAGGATGAGAAAGGCTGCAGACAGCCCCCGACGCTGCTCGGTGTTGCCATCGGGCAGGGAAGACTAGAGTTAAAATACCAGCCCCAGGATGGGTGGGTCACAGCACAAAGTCCACTTTCTGGTCCATCTGTGCACAGTTTCAGTGTGTCTCTGCTGTGCGCCCTATAAATGCTGCTGCTGCCGCCTTCACACTGCAGCCTCATGCCTGTGCAAGAGTGAACGTTGCCTTTTAAAATCAAACACACACTGTGTCTGGCGATCTGGGAGTCCTTAGAGGACAGGCCAATGCCCAGCCCCACTGCAGAGCACAGGGACATACTTCCAGAAGAAACATGCGCCCGGCCCTTGGCTTCTGTGTGCTCCCTGTTTATCCTCTGACCGGGGCTATTCCCAGTAGGCAGGGCCCACAGGGTCACCTGAGGTGGGGGACTCAGGCAGCAAACTCTTTCTGATCACAGAGCATGTCCATGGCCTGGTGGGGCCTTGTAAAGGCTTTAAGTAAACTAAGAAGCAATTCCTGAGGCCTGTAATCAGTCTCACTGGGGGTGGGGGGGATGGCTCTTCCCCACTTTTCCAAGAAAAGTACCTGAACCCTAACCTCTAACGATGGCGGCTCCTCCATGGGTGGCCCCAGCCCCTAAGCTCATGGTACCTACGCTGATGGGTACCATGTCAGCGTGTGCCATGTTCGTGGGCGGCAGGGAAGGGCAAAGGTCCTGTTTGGGCTGTTGCCTCAAGGGCAGAGAAGGGCGGGTGTGGCCAGCCCTGAAAATCTCAGCAGAACTGGGTGGTCACAAGACAGCATGCATGTGACCTGTGTCTGGGTGCCTGCCACATGCAGAGCTGCTGATGGGGGTGTGGCATGTGTTGTTCCATCCCAGAACCACGCAGAACACTGGCTTTGGAGCCAGACACGGGATCCCGGGAGGGACAGACCCGGGCGCTGGGAGAGGCAGCCAGGAGACCTCGAGGCATGGAAATTAACTCCAGCCACCAGGGCTGTCCAGCCTGATGAAGGAATAGTGGAAGTGGAAAGGCCTGACCTCTGAGCTCAGGGACTTGAGAGAACACGCTTGTCTGCACTTCGAGGAAGGGCTACAACCAACAGGGAAGTGATGCAGGCAGATGAGGACCAAGCGAGGTTTGAGCTCTTGGCAGCTAGTGGGAGCGCTGGAGGAGGATGGGATGGGCTGGGTCACTTCTAGGTCTCCCTCCAACTCAAAACCATGCACCTGAGTCGCCTGCACCCTGGAGACCCCAGCTACCAAAGTTCCCAAGCGGCAGCAAGCTGTCGAAGTGACCCGTATTTCCAACTTGGCAAACTGTAGTTTAAAGGGGGGTGGGGTGGCCCTCGGTGACGGTTTAAATTCCGATTATAGACGGCCGTTTCCACCAGGGAGCCAGGGCTTCTGCTGGGGGTGGAGGGTATAAAACTGTAGGCCATTGAAATGGGTGGAGCAGAGAACAGGCACACAGATCCAGTCTGGCCTTCACACGGAAGACGAGTCTATGTTTCAACTGATTCCAAACCCATCTCTGCCAACACTGCCAGCAGGCTCTTCAGCACATGCCCTTATTTACAGCTGCCGTGATCATACTGCCTAAGGCCTACATCCCCAAAGACTTTCCCCCTTTAAATGAACTGTTTCTCAGCCGACTTCACAGGCAAACCTTTTCAACTAGAATGGGCACACACGTGCGAATCCCCGAGGGGATGTCTGGGTGTGGAACATGTTTCATCTTGTGAAACGCTGCAAGACACTCATCAATGACAGGCGATCCTCTGGCCCCAGCGACTCCCCGGAGCGCAATGGTTCGGGTGCCCCAGCAGGAACACTTTGCGGCAGAGCATGCCACTGTTGGCAGTTTAGTAATTTGGTTTGTCAGTTACGGTTAGTCACTAAGACCACTGAGCAAATCCAGGAAGCCTTAAAACAGCCCCACGTCCAGACTGCTTGGAACAGGTCTATGAACTCAGCAGCACCCAGTAGAGTCACCCTCCTGCCCATGTGGGCCCAGCACGCCACACCCCCCGGCCCAGGACCCACCGACCTCGAGTGTGCACGCCTTGTCAGCAAATTCGGGGGGGCTTCTCTGCAAGGGGTTTTCGGGTGATGCTGCTGGCACTGTCCCTGTGCAGTCTGCTGGGATGCTGAGCCCGTTGGTGCCACTGCTGGGGACTGCAGGGGAAGGAAGGAGACAGGGAATCACGACGAGGCATCTCCCGTCCTCGCTTGCTGAGGGGCTGACCCTGTCTAGGGCCCCCTCCTACCGAGTGGGCCTCAGTACAACGTCTCCTTTATAAGGAAAGGACCTCACGTCTCTACGAAGAGCCACAAAATCTTAAAAAAACACAAACACCCCCACCCTGAAAACCTCATGGAAGTGAGCATATCTTTATTTGAAAAAGAACCACGTGACTTTTCAGTGTCAAGAAGCATTATTGCTAAGAATAAAAAATACAGAAAAAGAAAATATACTGGGGGACAATTCTTTATGAGTTTTACTAGTATGGTTATGATGCATTTTCCCCTCCTGTAAATAGCTAAGAGTACACGACACAGTTTTAAATCTGGCTTTGTTTAGCATTAGATTAAAATAATGTCCCACGTAACTAAAAACCCTTCAGAAATAGGAAATTCTTCCCGCGTGTCAGATGCTGAGTTGCTTCCGGAGAATTATGGGGCATTACAGGGAAAGACGAAGAGGAAGAAAAGCTCATTAGCATTAAGAAAATTAAGGGCTATCTGGAAACCACCACGGCTATGGATATAGCGGAAATGCGGTTTAGGAGTTACGCTGGTAGGTAAGATGACAACGCGCATCTAACCAAAAGGACCCTTCGAGTCTCTTAGACGACCTGTAAAGTTACAAGGCTGAGGTTTCTTCTGCAAACACGCAGGGGCAAATCTAAACATTCCCAGGAACCAGCCGGCTTTTATGGAGACAGAATGAACAAAGCCAGTTTCCACCCACAGTTACGCTCAGCCCAGAGCTTCAGGGAGGCTGTGTGAGCGCCTCTCTCCCCTCTGCGGGGCTCACCAGGGGAGGGCTGGAGGGAACGGGGAGGGGCGGCTCATTTAAAGGATCACCTTCCCCGAGCTCTCTGTATTTCTGGGTGCATTCAGCAGTCACCTGTGTCGCGACACCGCTGTCCCGGGCGCGACTTCAGAACCGCTCTACCCTGCCGTCTGAGCCCAGGTGCCAGGGCCGCCGTTTCTTACCGGTCTGGGACAGCGCCTTCGGCTGCGGGGCTTGCAGCACTGCCGGGCGAAGCACGCTCCGCTGCTGCTCCTTCGGCTTCTGGCTCGGCAGACCTGGGGACAGAAGTTGGCTGTCCCAGGGCCTCTGGGCCCCTGGCAAAAACACAAGACCCCCTGCCCCCAGGCGCTTCAGAGAAGACTGGCCCCTGGCAGGCTAGACTTTGCAGGGAAGAACTTTCTAAAAAACCTGAGGTCTTTACAGATAGACATGCAGATTCTGGCTACTGTTAATTTTATATGTGATTAAGTGAAATTCCCACATAACTGATCGTGTCTGCAAATTAATCCAGTTAGTACAGCAATGCAGTGAGGCACTGGGGCGCTGCAGCTCTGCTGATCGGGGTTAACGCGTGGCACGCTGGGGCAGGCCGCTCTGGAAAGACCGTGCTGGGCTGGGCACACAATCCTCGTGGCCCCCAGGGTGAGCCTGCTCCTGCGCCACCGCCTCTTCTGAGCACATGGCTCACAGGGAGGGGTCCCAAGCGCCCTGGTCAAACTGCCTTTTTTTAAAGCAGCTTTTCAGGGCATGTGGGTCAGGTCACGGATGACCTGGAACGAAGGCTGAGCCCAGTGTCTGGGTGCAGCTGGGCAGAGAGGCCTGGAAAGGTGTCAGGAAACCATCTCCCCTCCCCCCCCCAGGCAGGAGACCTACCTGCACTGGGGGCCTGGCCATGGATCAGGGTCGGTGGCTTCAACCGGAACCCGCTGCTCCTTTCCTCTAAAAGCACAAGAGGAAGCATAAAACAGCAGGCCTGCCTGGGGCTGGACAGGGCTGGGGGAGGAAGGGCAGGAGAGGGTGCTGATCTTGGCCTCAGGGACCAACTGCAGCCTGGAGGAGGGGGAGAGGCAGGGGCTACAGGAAGGGTTGCCTCTGGGGCAACTACTGACAGTGGGCTCCCAGAGTGAGGGGACCAGCTGGGCTGCAGGCCGAGCACACTGAGATCTGCTGGCCTGCCCAGGCGCTGAGACAGCCCTGGAGAATGTCAGGGGAACCACAGAGCCGAGGTTCCTAGGACCTGCGTCCCTTTCCTACAGGATGAGTCTGTGGCGGGGAAAAGCCTCAGGGTGCTTTTCCCAACAGATGTCTGGGAGAGGAGACACGCTTTCTGTGGTGCGAAGGCCAAAGGTAGCGGATACCTGGCTTCCTTCCTCTTTCCAGATGTGCCGCAGAGCTCTCCTGGCCACCTGTGTGGAGGCCGGGTCTCCCCAGGACTGAGTCTGGGCTGACACACACAGAGCTGGAAGAGGACAGTAAGTGCACAGTGGCTCCCGGGATGGCCCGAAAGCCTGGCTTCAGCTCAGTCGCCTTTCCAAGTGGATCCTGTAATCTGTGTCTTGGTGACTGTGCCCACTAGTGGGGATGGCAGTCTAATCTGCTCTGTGACAGGAAGGACTGTCATAAGAGGCCTGTGACGCAGGCAGGCTGCTCCTGGACACAGCTGTGAATCTAGCTGTCATGCTCAGGTCCAGCCCTTGTCAGGGTGCAGGGCACAGATCGACTGCAGAAATCAGCTGGGTGTCTACACACCAGCCCTGAACAATCCAAAAATGAAATCAAGAAAACTCTATTTTACAATAGCACCAAAAACACTAAAATACTTGAGAATAAATACAATAAAAGAACTATAAAACACTGTTGGAAGAAATCAAAGGCCTAAATAAATGTAAAGGCAAAAAAACCAAAAAAAGCAAAAAAGTAAAGGCATCTTGTAAAGTCACACACTGTCTGATTCTGTTTATATGAAATGTCGAGAACAGGCAAATTCACAGAGACTGAAAGTGGATTCTGGGCTGCCATGGGCTAGGGGAGGGAGTTTGGGAAGTGACTGCTGATGAGGAACGGGGACAGGGGCTTGTTTTTGGGGTGATGGAAACGTTCTAAAATTAATTATGTTGATTAATAGCTCTGTGGATATATTAAAAACCACTCCACTGTACATTAAGACAACAATGACAAAACCTAAAACACCTTTTCAGGCTGAACTTTCAGATATGAAGCAAAATCACAGCAGAATTTAGAATGCGACAGAAAGACACTTCCCCTGCTGTGCTGGGAAGTCACACTGCTTTCCCTGGGCGACGACAGGATCCTAAGGATTCTCACTACTAGTTAGCAGGAAGGGGCTGCACCACTGGATGGGCTCCCAGCAGCCTGCTGGTGGGGCTGGTGCCTCTCCCGTTACAGAGCGGCCATAAAACCAAATTCAGGAGAACCAGACGCCACAGGATGCAGAGGAAGAGATGCCAACATATGCTCCTTTTTAGAAAGGAAATACAGAATTACATTTCCAAAGCACAGCATTATTCAGAAGATGACTGGCAATTTAAGATACATCTTTAGAAGCCGAGGTCAAATTCACAATTGAGGTCATTTCTAGAAAGCCCTCAGAACTGGCTATCCAATGCTTACATCTTGGCTGTAGATTGCTCTTCTACACTCTCCTGTGCGCAGAGCAACGTGCACCCCGACTGGAGCCCTCGGGCTGCGCAGTGGGGTGGCAGGTCCAGGTGACTGCTGTCACTGCCCAGCCTGTGGTGCTGGGGCAGAGTCTGACCCACGCTGCAGCCGCACAGGAAACCTAGCTGAACGCTGCACTGAATGGACAGACAGACAGGTATGCTGCACTTCTAAAGCGACCTCGGGACTCAGGGGACAGAAGGGGCCCAGGACAGCAGGAAGGTGTGCTCCTGGGGCAGCCAAACTCTACAGGCGCCTGTCTTGGGCCCCACTCCACTAAAACATGGGTGTTCGCTTCTCACTTCTTCCAGAAACTTGCTTTTCCTGCCACACAGTCAAGGTGAGGCTTGGGGCTGTGCAGTCCGCGCCACTATGTCTCCCTGCAGCACCTGCATCCCTTGGAGGAGAAGAGCCCTCCGGAGATGAAGAGGCTGTCTGCCCCTCAGCTCCCGGCACCACTGGGGCTGCCTTTGCCCTCTTGAGAAACAAGTCTGGAGCAAGCCAGCTCCTGTCTGTGGGTGTCTCCATGGGTGATGTCTGAAGGAAGCAATGCTCACCCTGTGGGAGCCCCTGATTTAACCAGGAAAGTATACTGGAATATACCTGGTATGCCCCGGACACTGAGCCTGGCTGGAGCTGGGGCCTGTGCGAGGACAGGGCTGGCGCAGGGTGGGGCAGGGAGCAACGGGTAGCACACCAAGGACAGAGTGAGTCACATTGCTTACTGTCAGGAAACAGAGGTGGAAACATGCTGGGGGGAAGCTAGAAGAACCCTGCTGGTCCTGGACTGGGGGTACACACGTTCTCTAGGTCATCTCTGGAGACACAGAGCCACACAGATAGAGATGAGCATGTCCCCAGCTCTGTCCACTGTGGGTCTGGGAGTGAGGATGCACCATGAGATTGTGGGAGCACAAGGAGCCTCCCGATTTTGCTTTCTAAAGACCAACTGTCCACCACACAAAACCAGGGCCCCCTGAGGAACGGAGGAGACTGCAGGGCTGCGACAGGAAGGAGGATGAGCCAGGAGCCTCTGGCTGCAACAAAGTGAAGGCAGCGCTCAGAGGAGCGGCGGGGACACGCTGAAGGACACAGGAACCCCCCGATAGGGCCTCTGCTGGCTGAACCTGGGACAGCCTAACAGTAAAATAAAAACTAGTGATAAGAGATTATATCCCACTGACTCGAACAGGAACCATCAATCCCTACTGACATGACCAATCACGGTGCACTAAGTGGGGAGAAATGCAAGCTCTTCCGCCCAGAGAACGCCAGCGCATGGATGCAGGGGCTGGCAGGGTCAGAGGATCCCACGGGTGAGCCTCCAAGTGAAAAGTATTTCCAGCAAGAAAACATGACCGGATGCAAAACCCGGAGGGCAAGAGTGAGATGGGCAATGCACCGCCCCGAATCTCAAAGTCTCTCTCCAGAAAATATCCATCACAAAGCGTGGAGAAAAGTAATTTAACCTGGTGAAACCTGGCCAGCAGCGCCCGGATCGAGGGATCAAAGTTAACCCTGCTAGCGAGGGTGGCAAGTGGACATCGTGCATACTGAGGACGCAGCGTCGCTTTCATGCTGTTCTCACCTGAGATGCCTAACCTGGGTCTAGTCCCCAGGAGGCACTGGGCAAGCCCACCCGGAAGGACTGCCATGGAACAGCCAGTGTGTAAACGTCGAGGGGAGACCTCGGAAGCGTTCCTGCTGGAAAGAGACACACGCACGGCGTGACATAGGCCTGATCCCTTTGCTCTAAAGGACTCACGGGACGACGGGGGGAAAACTTGATCGGGGCCCCAGGTAAAAGGGATGGAGAACAACTTTATAATTCTGGAAGTGGTAAAAATTTTCAGAATTAAAGGTAAAAGATGGAAAGCAGGAAGGCAAGGATGTGAAGTTCACTCTGTGAACTGACTTGCTCACCTAGCAGAGAAAGGTGCCAGAGAGTGGAGGGAGGCCGCCACGCACAGACCTCAGATGTGACCATTACATCGTACTAGAGCTTGACAGCATGAAGGGACTGAGACGCACAGCTTCAGCGACGGATAACCTGGACCAGGACCAACGGCCCTGCTCCGCCGTTCAGAGCCACCTGCCAAGCGACACCCCAGCTACAACGGACAACATGCTGTTCCTGAGGACCTCGAAACCCAGGCTCCTCTGCAGGACACGGCCAGGGGGTCACCTCAGAACAGTCGGCTTCTGGAGTCAAAATGAACTCGACTGTTTGAAATGGTGCCATCAAATCACTCCTGAAAGTTACAAAGACTCGCCTCTTCCCTGACAGCCACATCATGCCAACGAGGACTTATCTGGCAGAGCTTTTGAAGTCGGCAATGAATTTATATAAGGCAGGTTGGGTTACAGAATTCACGTTGTTAAACCTGCTCGTTAAATGTTTTATGAGGAATTTCAGCCACATGGGAGAGACTTTCAGGAAATCTTGGAGTTGGTTCTCCAGCAAAAGACCAAAAAAGGAAGGTTCTATACTCTTCAGAAGAGATCAAGCTGTTTTCCTAAAAGTTTTAAAGCTGTGATTAAACACATTTATCTGAACAGATCTTAAGCAATATTAATTAATGTGAGAATTTAATACACAGAAAAGGGCTCTGGAAAATTGTACAAATGTACAAGGAGTTACCTTTGCCATGGCAGGGGTAGTGGAAAGGGGCAGGGATTCTTTCTATTTGATGTATTTCTAATTTACTTTTTTTAAAAACAATATGAATGCATTACTTATATAAACTTTTGAAAAAGGAATAATACAACTCCTGAAAGTTTTTTTTTTTTTTGAAGGACTTAAAGTTCCTAGCAACGAGGCCCTGCTCACAGAAACAGACATTCGAGGGGTTATGAAGCCTTGTCTCATGTTAGATTTCAAACTTATGAGCGGAAGAGTTAAGGGAAAATAAACTTAGAAACTGAAAAAAAGAACTGGTTTAAAATGCCTATTCCTGGTGAAGACCTTACTGCTTTTCCTCCCAGGCAAACCCCCCCAGGACGGCGGGAAGACAGAGGGACGTGAGGGCTCACCTGGTTCTGAGTCAGAATTGCCTGCAGATGACTCGCAGAAGGTTGATGGCATAAAAACATTGTTTTTTGATACTGTCAGCAAGGAGGTGCGGGCAGGGGAGGGAACAAGAGGAAAAACAGCGTGAGTAGGCGGGGTGGACACGCGGGGTCAATTCTCAAGCCCCAGCCTGGGAGGGGACAGCACTCCCTGGATGAGGCATTCAGACTTTCCTGACAAAAGCAAACACCACAGCTCAGCGAGAATGGGGTCTCCACCCAACGGCCTTTGTCTGTCCCATGGCAACTCCATCTACCAGGGGCTGTCCGTCTTTCCTGACACCCCTGTGGGGGCAGCCAGCAGGGCAGCGGAGGGCGCTGGATGCTCCACACTATGTGGGAGGCTGCCCCCACCCTGCCCCAATATCTTACTTTAGGACAGCAACTGACCCTGGGCTACGGCCGCCAACAGGCTTCCATAAAGTAGCGGAACTCAGAGGTCGAGAACTAAGCCTGAGTGCAGCGAGGACAGAGTGAAAAACGCCTTCCACGTTAGCACTGCCCCTTATGTCCCTAGTTTCCCTGACGACCGAGAGCTCAGTATCTCCTAGGTGCCATCGCACTGGAGGGGAGGTGGTTTTTAGCAGGCCTGGGAGGAAAAAGGACTGGCAGCCGCCCCCCACCTTGAGCTCAGGCCACAGCACAAATGGCCGCCTCTCTTCTCTGTGGGGCCTTTGGACACAGCAACGGAGCGGTGAGTGAGGACGGATAAAACCACTGACCAGGAGGTGGGAGCTCCCCATCTGTGGGAACACCTGCCCTCCTACACACAGGTCACCTGGCCACCTGTGCAGAGGTCCTTAAGGAAAGGATGTCCACTGCTGCCTGGACTGCAAACCATCCGGACAGTTCCCCAGCCAGGCAAGAGAACCTAACGCAGCCGTGAAAAAGGCTGTGGACAAGTCACAAGTCAACAATGAGGTAAGGTGGCACGAAATCAAGTGTGTCAGAGGGACGACCGTGAAAGGACGCTGGCTTTCTACACTGCATATTCCTGTAAGGTCTGCATGACTTTTGAAAGCACAACTTCCGAGAGTGTTTTCTCCTTTACAGTAATATCCTCAAGGTTCACAACCATAAAATGATTTGCATGAACTTCCCAAGGATGACTTTCGGGTTGGGTAGCTGGAGAACCTCTAATTACACGTGCGTCTCCACCTGACACTAGACAGCTAAGACAGAGAACCCGAGACAGTGCCGGGTGGGGAAGTCAGGATGGGGAAGAGAGAAGAGCCCTGCAGTGTTCATCGTCCGATCTGCAGAAGTGTCCCCAGCCTGTCGATCTGTAGAGATGTCCCCTGGCCGGCGGCTGCCGCTAAGTAGCTCCAGCGGCTCTCTCTGCCCCGGGAACCTGCCTCTTTCTGCACCAGCCTTTGTATGAGCTCCCCGGGGTGACCTCCATACACATGCCCAGGCCAGGCCTCAAGTCCAGGGCCTCCAAGCCCTCAGGCCTACCCCGTTCTGCAGTCTGAGAGCGGCCCACCCTTGCAGGCCTCACCAAGCCCCCTCCTTCTGGGAGCTCACGGCATCACGCCCAGGTCTCTGCTGGGACCTCATGGCCTGCCAGTTACCAGGGTACATGTAAGTCTGGGCCGTTTCACTGGATTGCTAGTGCTGGGCACGCGCTCGTCGGGACAACACCCCACCCCTACACCTTCAGCGTGGCTAGCAGCCTGGGAAAGAAGACACGTAATTAACAGTCAGAGGCCCCAACAGGACTCTCAACAGTGAATCCTCTTCCTCCATTTCAGGGGGACGATTTCTTCACAGTCTCCCTCAGGCCATGAAGTCTCACCACACTGTAAGTGTCACTGATTCCAGACGGGACATCTGCTTCTACATTGTGGGCTAGCTCTAACCTCACCCCTGACGGATACCGAGCCTGGGGCTAATTCTAGCTGGATCTGGGCAGGAGACGGAAGACGGACGAGGGCGCGGGAGGGCAGCAGCGGGTTTCTGAGCACACATGGTTTCATCATCCGCTAAGCGCGAGCGTTACCTGGCTGCGTGGGGGGGAACTGGGTTAAAGACGACGTTCTTTCTCGCTTGACAGGAGGGCAGTAATTTCCATCTTCCCGGTCAGAATCTACAGAGGAGGAGGAGAAGAAAAATCAGGTTACTTCCTTTTTCACAACTGGTTAACAAATGGTCAAGCGCTCTCGATATTTCCTTACCTTCTCCGCCTTCGGGACTGGAGCCTCCGGCTGATCTCTGAAACAGGAACACAGCAGGGTGGTGAGACAGCACCAGGCTAAGGAAGTGAACAACTCCCAGCTCCATACTGAGGGCCCCGGCATGCGATGATGCTGAGGGCTAACTCCCTGAGCTCAGCCACCCGAACCACAGGCAGAACTTCAACCTAACGCTCAAAAATTACCTCTAATGAACCTCTGCATCTGGCCTACCAAACGCGGTGCCAAGTGGAGCATCTATAGCACGAGGATCAGTTTCTGTGTCTCCGCAGGTTATAGCTAACTGCCCTGCCACCCCCAGACTCAAACACAGTGAAACTTTATCTGGCCACAGTTCACTTTGCCAAGAGCTGAAAAGCGACCTTCCCTGCTATGAAGAGCCACAGGATTGTTTAAAATGGTCATATAACACCGGATCAGAGCAATTTCTGTTCTTTGCCTTGGAACATCCTATGGTGGGGACCCCTGTCTCAAGGTGGGCTATTATTTCCAGAGCAAATGAGAGCTTTGATGCTTCGAGCCAAAGCCCCCTGCAAAGCGCTCAGACCATAAACCATCAAAGACAACAGCCCTACACACAACAGCACAACCACAAGCTCAGAGAGAAGGGGGCTAAAGAATGTCCTACTTTACCAATCTTCAGTTTTAGAATGTGAACAACTAACAGCGAAGACGGAAAATGAGTAGTACCCACCCTCTCTTCCCATACATGACCCCTCACGGACGTCCTGTCTCCGAATACAGCAGCCAAGAGCAAACTGGCAAGTGACTGCCACCTCTCCTGGCCTATTCTGTTTATGAGTGAGCAGAAGAGCCAGTTTTCTCATGTCCAGAAAAGCTCCTCAGAGGTCAAGTTTAGCCAAAGAGAGCCACCCCCCTCAGCAAGCTGTGAGGGACGCAACCAGACCGTGCATGTGAACTGCACTGCAAACTGCAGAGTGCTGTGTGGAAGGGCCACTGCAACAGATAACACCAGAGGTTGCGGGACCAGGAGAGACTCCCTAAAGGAAAGATGGCACATTGCTCCATAAAGGGCCGGCCAGTACTCCTGGCTTTGCAGGCCACACTTGGTCTCTGTTTTTGTCTTTATAATCCTTTCAAAATGTAAACGTCGTCATCTTAGCTTAGGGGCCCAGGGCCAGAGTTGGGGGCTGCCAGAGCCCAGAGAGGGTAGGTCTCCTCAAAGTCACACAGCTAATTCACAGCAGTAAGAAAAAATCCCAACCTGGACTTTCTCCTCCCCGGTGAGAGCTGAGCACTCAGGTTTGTGTCAGACAAGCAAGCCTGGGCTTCTCGATTGAGGTCCGTGTTCCAAGAACTCTTTGGAAATGGTTCTCAGGGACAGACTGTGAAACGAGGGCCAGTTAGCACCATCTAGGCAACTGGGAGGCTCAGAGGAGACCACAGCCAGAGTGCTTGGGAAACACAAAATCCTCCTGATACAACAGGGCGTTCCATTAGTCACTGGGCAACGGTGAAAACACCGAGTCCAAAACGAAGTAAAACGCTCCTGTCAAGTAGGCTGGCCCTGGCATCAGCACCAAACAGTGGCCGGGACGTGAGCGTGGAGGACGAGGGCTGCTCCGGCCTTGCCACCTCTTGAATGCTTGACAAGTTTAGTCAGTTTACCAGCTCTGCCTTTCCCAGGTGTGAGTCTTACCTGGCCCAGGCTTTGGTTTCTTCACTTGGAAAGGGGATGCCGCAGTGTCCCCCTCCCAGTGAGGGCTCAGGGCAATGTCACGTACCAGGCCACGTGCTCAGCCCAGCACCATGGCCAGTTCCCAGGCATGATTATAATGTCTATCACTCATACCTGGATGTGGCCAAACTCCCAGCCCTCAGGCCTTGTTGGGGGCAGAGCTTGGGCTCAGGTGGCAGATGCGAGTGGGAGCCAGGGACGTGAACTGAGTCCTGGGTGCAGCTGGGACGTGAGGGACCTGGGTTACGAACAGCTCCCCAAGCCCAGGACTTAGTGTGGGAGCTGAGACACTCATGCAGCGCTTTGATTCCACAGATGCCAGTGCCTGGGGTTGCATCTGATGATGCAGAGCTGTCTCTGGTATGTCACCAGCACTCCCCCGTATTGTCCCTTTCCCAGGTGACATCAGCAGGGGGCAGACTCCAGGTATTGCTCACCCTCACACTTAGCAAAGGTGAGAGAATTGAGTGAGGCAGCAACTGCCCAGCCTACCCAGCAGAGCCCGGGCATCCCACCCCGGGCCAGCCACTGCCCCAGACTGGCCCTTAAGTCAGCCGCCCAGCCCCGGAAGCTGACACATGACACATCCTCCTGGGTAACTCCCGCCCTCTTGAGCCCTGCAGGCTGGCTCTGGCCTCCGAATGCTCTGTGCAGCCTCACCTGTCCTCCCACCCACTCCTAACAGCAGGCCCAGCATGGCCACATGCCCATCCCGAGGTTCTAGGCTCTCCTCTCCTGTTTTAATTCACTGAGCATCTCAACTGTACCAAAACCCTCACACAGTGGACTCCTGGGTCCTGGGGGATCTGCCCCTTCCTGAATGACCTTTGGGACCTGGAGATGGCCACCCTCTCTCTGGCCTCTGCAGAGGACCTGCTCCCTCACCCGATGACATCTTCCTTCCACCGCAGATGAGAAGCAATCCCTGTCATTGTGATCTACTGCCCCTCACACTTATCCTGCGTGGCTCTGACTCCAATCCTGGGATTTGGGACGGGGTCCCCCACTGGACTCTTGAGTTCCAGGAGGGAAGTGGTCCTCACATGGAAGCTCACTTGGCACTTGTTCACAGAAAAGACTCCGGCCACAGGCACCTTGCAGGCCACAGAGCAGCAGCGCAGGCTCGCTCCCTGTCTTATGGTGGGAGCCAGCCACACAGTGACACCCACGTCCGGCCAGCTGCCCTGACAGGTGACAGTCCCTGCTCGAGACACTTCCCCCTTCACCCCACTCTAGGGAGGTCGGACACCTAACTCTCTCTGGTCCACTAGGTATCTAAGGTTAATTTCCGCATGTGCGAACTTCCTAGTTCTCCTGATTTCTAGTTTCATTCCACTGCAGTTGGAGAACACACTCTGTATGATTCCAATCATATTTCTACCCCGTAGAATGTCCCCTGTATGCTGGAGAAGAACACACAGCCTGCTGTTGCTGGGTGGGGAGTTCTGCAGTGCCTGTGAGGTCCCGTGGGTTTCTAGGACTGTTCAAGTCCTCTACTGCCGACCTGTCCAGATGGTCTCCTGATTACTGAAGGTAGCTACTGAAGTCTCCAACCGTTACAGCGGAATCGATTATTTCTCCCTTCAGTTTTGTTAGTTTTTGCTTTGTGTATTTAGGGGCTCTTTCCATGACACCCCACACTTCTCAGGGATCCAAGACTCAGGAGCTGAGGTCTCTGGGGCTCCTGCCCAACCTCTCTAGCTCTAGAGGTGACTCTCGGAGCAGCCCAGAGAATATAAAGTGCTCTGGATTCATCCTTCCTTCGCCAACCACACCCAAACTACCAGCAGGTCTGGTCGGCTTGAGCCCCTGAGAAGCATCTGGAACTGAAATGACTCTCTGACCCGCGCCCCCCTCACCCCCCGCCTGGCTCCTTCTTGCCTGCCTGCTCCCCTGGCCCACGCAGCAGCCCTGGACCCCAGGGCCTGACTGCTGACAGCCCTTGGTGGCTTCCCACATGGGGGCCCCTTCGTCACCACGATCCGGCCATGCTGGCCCCTTCCCGTTTTCCGAACATGTGGACTCTGTTCCTGCCTCACTGTGTGCTCCTCCCACAGCTCGGGCGCTTTCCCTGGGATGCTATCCTCCAGGGCCTGCTCGCTGTGACCACTGCCTCTAGGTAACAGGTGCCCACTCCCTATGGCACCCCAGCCCCTCTAGGGGCCTGCCCGGCATGTGTCTCCTGCTACAACACAGTGCATACACCCAAAACCTGGGACACCCTGCGCAAAGGCGCTCGGAAAGGACTGGCTGCCAAGATGAAGCCTATGTCCTCCGCTCTGTCCCTTCGGTGACCCTGAGATGAGACGGGACCTGGCCAGACAAAATTCAGCTGGTCCTCAACCCCTAACCTCAAGAGACCCTCTACTCCAAGCCCCAAATCGCTTCTAAGAACCTGCTGCAGGAGAGCAACAGGCCTCCTGGTCCTGGAGAGGCTGGGAAGCCAAGGCTTGGACAGGACAACACAGGACGATCCCCATCCTGGGGAACCTTCCAGATATTGCTGGAACCTCTAGTGGGGTCTGAAACTGCCAACCTAGAAGCAGGGAGAGAGAACGCCCCCGTGGACACGCTGGCTCTCCTGGAATCCTCACCAGCTCCCATGTGAGGTGCCGCCTGCCACTCCACCCTGTCAGGGCCTCCCCACTCCCTGCCCTGTGGGGAGGCAGGGCCTTTCCTCTCAGGAGAAGGCTGAGCGTGCTGTCTTCCTCAAAGCAGGAAGAGTCTGGGGTGCAGGAACCCCCTTCAAGCCACATGCTCCAAGGCCAGCTCTGCAAACATCTCCTATTTCCCTGAGACACGGCAGCCCAGTGGCTGGACCTGTCTGGGGTCACGGCAGTCTGGGGACTATCCTTCACTCCAACCACAGGAGGGGTCTTTGGGCGTCAATGGAGAACATGCCTGGGACACATGTGGGGTCAGACCCTAGACATCTGCAGCCCAGAGCTCAAGAGTCACTGAGACGGGGACTTGTACAAGCAGGAGTCTAAGAGCAAGCTCTGAGGACACGTGCCTCTTGGGGAGAAGTGAGGACAGGAGCAGGGTGTGGGGCCCATTTCTTCCTCCTCTGCTTTTCGCCAAACTGGACTCCACCACAGTAGGGTCAGGACCTCAAGACGACACCCAGGGGATGCTGGGTCAACAGCCATTTGGGATACCAGGATGAAGACATCCCAAGTTAATAAACAAGGAAGCAGGAGAGAAAGGAGACCCAAGATCACCCTTCAACTTCTCTCTCTGGCATCAGGACAGCACGAATGAACGAAGCAGGCGCAGAGAAGAGGCAGAAGCCGCCCGGCGTGCCCGGCCACGGGCTGGTGAGGCCCAAGCAATCGCAGCAGCTGCTCGCCGCGGGCTGCAGGCTGGGTGGAGGCAGAAGCCCCAGCCAGCTCTCCTCTCACAACTCCAGGGCCGCAGGGGAAGCAGCTCAACGCCGTGAGGTGCAGGAGTCCTCGTCGCCAAGCACAAGACGTGCATAAGACAGAGGGTCACACCCAACCCTGAATGGGAATGTAGAGGTGGGAGGCATTTATTCTTCCTATAAAGGATGGAAGTGCCCCACCCCAAAATCACGGCCCTCCAGAGGCTGCCTGGCATGGCCTCGAGGAGGACAGAGTTGCCAGGGTGGCCATGGGAAGGGGATGGGGCTAGCTGGAGCCGCGTTCCAGAAGCTGACACTACAGACATGAGGACAAACACGAAGCAGGCAGGAACGAATAGCACTGTCCACCAGACCCCCTGGAAGAGACCAGAACGCGAGGCCACGTTTTCCTTCTAGAAAACAGCGGCAACCGTTTGGCCCGACACAGCCTCAGTGAACCCATCTGGACCGACGAGTTAGGAAGAAAACTGTGGGCTGAGTCAATGCCGTTTATTCTGTGACTGGGGCAACCAGTGCAGAGATTCTTGTCAAAAAGGCAGACACTGAATAAAGCAAAAGAGAAGCAGGCCATGAAGTCTGAGAGTTGAGGAACAGTAAGGGTCATATCCTGAGCAGGAGCTGAGCGATATGGGGAAGCTGCCTAGCCAGAGGGGCTCATTCCAGAATCTTCTTAAGCTTCCCGGTAGGTCTAATAAACAGACCTGGAGCTCAGCGGTGCCTTGGCACGGAGCTTCAGTCCAGCACAATCTCAGTGGCTCAGAGTGAGCACTGAGAGCTGCCTGCCTTCCCCGGATCACAGGGAGAACTCAATCTGGATGTGGTTTGGTCTTCCTCAAACTGTCTTCTGAGAGCCAGGAAGTCTGATATATGGAGACTTTTTCCTGGTACCGAGTCGGCCCTGGCCAGAGCTCTGATGAGACTGAAAGATGATATGGCCCCTTTATAGGCAACAACTCAGCGAGCCACTACTTATCATAAACAACTCTCGGCTGTACATTCCCCCGGGGACTGTGGGATAAAGAAAACGGACTAGATGTGACGGATGAGACCTGCTGGGTAACCCGTGGGCGGTTTCCTGAACCCCAACGTGACATGGGGCACGATCCAAATCTGTCCTGATGCACAAGAAAACAGCCTGAGTTATCCAAAGAAAAATCTCAGCCCAGGAAGAAGCTGGTATCAGGCTTCAACTCACTTGATTTATGGCCTAATTGACCCCAAATAAAGTTTCCTCTGCTCTGAGCATGCTCGGTCAGTAGAGAAAGCTGGGGTTTCTCTGCAGAGAGCCCCAAGGGAGTGAAGCCTTGGCTGGCTCAGAGCCGTCAAAAAGTGGTGTGACGGTGGTGCTCCTGGGACTTCTCAGACGAATGTTCAAACCGAAGAGTGCGCATGTCTGCCAAGTGCACGGTGTTCAGTGCTGTGCTGGCACATTTACAAACCGCCCTGTGAGTCCCTGAAACCTGGCCCTCTCCCATTGGGACTTAACAGCTCCTCTTGAGGCGCTCTGCCCTTGTGCGTCACCTTTCATCTGCCAACATGGGGACTGCCTGACTGTCTCAGGAGTAGAGCCTCTGACCCAAGGTCCCTAAGAATCAGGATGCTGAGTTCTGTGGACACAGGCCACCACCTGGGCTGGCCAAGCACCACAGCAATGCCTGGACTGGCCACGGGCGGAAGGTGAGGCTCCCTCGGGACACTTCCTGCATGGGCCTCTAAGAGAAGCCCGTGTACTCTTGAAGAGCAGTTACCGTCACAAAAGCTCTATAGTCTACCTGTCTTGTTTGCTACTGTCGTTCTGAAACTGCCACCTCTTTAGCGGACCCAGACGAAGATCACCTGCTCTTAGAGAGCTGACGACAGAGAACTGAGAACCCGGGCCCTCGAACGCCAAAGGCACCGTAACTCACATTTGACTTCAGAGACGGTTCTAAGAGCTGCTTCCCCTCGCAAAAAAAACAAAACACCAACCACCTCCTAATTGTCGCTCTGGCAGCTCTCACGCACTCTCGCGCGCGAGGGACGCTGCAAGTGCCTCCTAGCTGGAATCCTCCTGGCTTCTGAGTGTGTCTCGCTGTCCTAAACCTCCTTCTGTGCCATGAAGGATGGTACCTTTCCCCCAGAGACTCTGCCACGTGGTAAAGGCTGCTTCCTCTTTTCCCACGATGCTTCCAAAATGTAGGACTCCAACCTACCTCTGGCTGAACACCACTTCCTGAGTGTTCTAGGGATTGGTGGCCGCAACTGAATTTTATTTAATGGTTTTCTTAAACAAGCAGAGGACTGGTGTATGGTAGAGGGAATCGCTGAGGTCTGGGACTGTGCCACCCTGGAAGGCTGCCTAGGTGTTCAGGATGGTAGAGCAGGGCCCTCTGTTTTCTTGTTAACAGTCCTTTCTCCCTGTCATGAGAATAGGGGTCTTCTGGCATTAGATACCTAGAGGATGGAGTTTTCAATCCTGAATGTAGGATGATGTTTACCTTTCCCAATTTATCAAACTTCAAAAACCCAAGACATTTCTTGATCTTGAGAGTTCACAATCTTCTCCACCTATAATCTTCAAAAGCCTTCTTAATACAAAGATAAAGGGCTCAAGGGATTCCCTCTGGATTCAAAGGAAGAGTCTTTTCTTCTTCCTGCTTTGATTGAAGACAAGCAGTTCACCGCCTAACCACAGTCCAAACACAATCAGTCTCGCAAAGCAATCTGTGTTAGACAACGCCTCTTCCTACACAGCAAAGGAAGCCTTAGCTTCTTGGGTTTCTGAGACGCTGAACTCGAACGTCCAAGTTCAGGGAAAGGAGAAAGAAAAATGGCAGGAGGGAGAGGGGTCGAGTTTGGTTTGGAAGGTGCTACCCCACCACTGAACAGTTCCTCTTCTGACCCCGCATGTCTCTTAGGAAATGGGACTCACCCCTTGCGATGGGTCCCTGTTCCCCAACTGGAGAAGCCTACATGGAAAAAGGGGACTTGACCTTTCCTGACTTTTCAGCAGCACAGATCAAAGGGAGTTGAAGGAATCCCTGTCATCTGTTATGCTACCATCAGCTGCTTACAATTATCTAGGGCCTGGATCCAGGGACCCGAGGGAAGGGGCGGTGTGGGTCTGGGCCCCTGGGCGGTAGGAGTGCCGGGTGGATGTGGACTTACCCCTGCCAGTTCTCGCGGAAAAGGAGGAAGCTGGGCTTCAGGAGCGGGAGGCGGAGGAGTGCTGGCGGAAGTGCTAGCGGGGGCAGGAGGTTCTAGGGCATGCTCACCAGCTGACTCGGGGTGACCCGTGCCATGGTGGGGGGGCTCAGCCTCCCCCTGAGGCTCCTCTCCCGAATCCGACAAGTCTTTTTGCTCTGCAGAGGACTGGGAGCAAAAAAGACAATTTTCCTTCAATGTGAATAAAGGCTGCACCACACGACAGGGGAGGGCAGGGCTGGGTCACAGGGCTAGAGGGGGCTTAACCTCCAGGGAAACGGCGAGAGCCGCCTGGGTGGATGGGCCAAAAAAGCAGGCACATGCTGTTGTGCTTTGCTCAACAAAACCGACCCTCCTGGCTGACAGAAGGGAAAAATGAAAGTGGGTTTGGTGCTGCCTGACTCTGTGAGATCCTTGTTTTCAAAACCATGGGTGGGCCTGGCATGGAGCTACTCTGCTTATGGGCCTCAAGGAGGAAAAGCCCTCTTGGTGGCCAAGGCACAAGGACGATTATGCCAAAGACTCTCAAAATCCCTACGGGCCAATAACACATCTCCTCAAAAATACTGAGCAGGGGCACTGGCCCTCCACACTGCTGTGCTGGAGGAAGGTGTGGGAGGAGACAGTCCTGGACCACCACGCAGTTAAGAGGAAGCAGAGAGTTCAGGGTCTAAGGTGTCTGCATCTTGCTAGTTCTCCCCGCATCTTTCAGTTTGTTCTGCTTGCACTCGAGATGGAGAAAGTGCTTTCCCGCCTCAGTGAGTGCAGGTGTGGGGTGACAGAGACCCCAAGAGCTGGTGTGTGGATCAGCGGGCAGGAGTTCAGCTGGAGGGGGCTGAGCACATCAACAGAGAGCCAGGCCTGGGATCCTTCCAGGTGCACCCTAAACACCCGGGCAAGGGGATATTCGGCAAACGGCCATGGTGAGAGCAAGCTGGTTCTGGAAGTCTTCCTCCCCAAGTACAACACCCTGGCATCCTTTAAGGTGGTTCCTGGGGTTCCGAGGGGCTTCTGTGGGCTGTGAGTTCTGTGGCCATACCTCCAAAGCTCTTTTCTTGATAAACAGGTTAGGCACCTGGCATCTTAAAACAGATGGGCTCCAGGCCCCAAACCTCCCACATGGCATTCTCCAATGACACAGAGCTGTTCCCTTCCCGTGGTGACCTAAATGATCACAGGGCTGCCCTGTCTCCCTGTGGCTGTGGGTGCATTTCTTCTGAGTGTGAAGTGATTGACACCTTTGGACAGGGCTGGGGGACTACTTTTTAACGTGGGAACTATATGAAAAGGATTTAAGAGATCTTTCAAAAATTCTTAGGAAAGCAAAGAGCAACATGTTAGCTCAGCTGCCTGTCTCAAGAGTCACCAAGGGGACACCATCACCTCTTTCTATCCAGAAGAGATCCACCGATACAAACGCCTTCCCAAACCTGCCCAGGCCACCAACATCTGCTGTTACTTTACGGCTAGAGATTTAACACCTCACAAGAGAAAAATTAAACCCAGAGCTCTGTGGGAGACTGCCTATCTTTAATTAGAACCACTGGAATTTTTTTTAAACCCCTGCTTTTGGAATGTAAATGTTCAAATGCCCTCATGGTGACTCAAAATATTAAACAGGAGGACCAAAAAGAAATTCATCAAAATGAAGACTAAGGGATCAGAACAGGGTCCGATTCTTCATCTTCGGTTAAATGAATGAGTCTTACAAGGGTTGGGAGGTGTCACATCATTTCTTCTCTTGGATCTAGAAGACATTTCTTAGGAGAATTAACAAATGTCATTCCAGCATTTTCTACTTGGGTCCTAGTGTTTCTACTGGGCAAGAAAAGTAAGCTCTCAGGAACCAAGATAAGGCCTGCAGTTTTTCAATATGTTTGGTAAAATTAGACATCAAGACTTTGACATCATCCTAAAATGCATGTGGCTGACAAAAACCACATGCACAAATTTGTCTCACCAACAGTAAGCTTCGAGATTAGGCCTAAATCCAGTGTTTTCAGTAACACTGTACTTTCTGTTAAGTGGCATTTCTGTAACTGCCTTCTGTCTTCTTACCAAACGAACACCACCCTGCCAGTGTAACCCCGACGCCTCCCACTTTAGGTTAACAAATGCTCCCAAGAGAGAGCAACTGAAAAAAACATTTAGTCATTACAAATAAGAAACAACCCACATGAGGACATTTAAATTCCTCCACATTGAAAAGAAAAAGAAAGAAGTCTGTCTCCACTCAAAGCAGTTTAGAAAAAAGAGGCTTCATCTTTGCTCCTCAAACACAAATGCATGAGAGTGTCATGGAGAGAGCCAGCCCCAGGAAGTCCAGACACAGGGAAGGAAGTAACCAAAGTCTCTGTGCTGTCACTCTGGCTATGAATTCATCTCAGGGGCTAGCTAGGACTGGAGTGAAAATGCTCTAACTGTCCCTGGCCTTTTCTAACGGGGAACAATAGGAGGATTTGGCAACCTGCCCAAGGCTAAGTGATGCCACTGGCAGTCCACACACAGGCCACCGCCACCAATCTGCAGTCTGCTGCAAATGCAATTTGGCACGTCAGTGGCACCCACAGAAAACGCTAGGTGGCTTTGGGACTGAACAAAAACAAAAAACTCCGGGCTAGCAGCTTAATTTCTTTCTTTTCAATCCCAATCTCCTTTATCTCAATTATGATTCAGCAATAAAACACGGGCACATGGGCACATGGAGCTCTTTTCTTTAAATGGGGGGAATGGGCTCTTTTATGCCAACTCACTAGGTGGTTTGAGATCCTTATTGAAAGACAAGTGAGCCGCCCATGGCGGTGGCTCACGCCTGTAATCCTACCACTCTGGGAGGCGGAGGCAGGAGGATCGCTCAAGGTCAGGAGTTCCAGCCTGAGCGAGAGCGAGATCCCGTCTCTACTAAAAATAGAAATAAATTAATTGGTCAACTAAAAATATATAGAAAAAATTAGCCGGGCATGGTGGCGCGTGCCTGGAGTCCCAGCGACTCGGGAGGCTGAGGCAGAAGGATCGGTTGAGCTGAGGAGACTGAGGTTGCTGTGAGCTAGGCTGACGCCACGGCACTTACTCTAGCCCGGGCAATACAGTGAGACTGTCTCAAAAAAAAAAAAAAAAGAATAAAAAAATAAAGAGTAAAAAAAATTTAAAGGAAAAAAAAAAAGACAAGTGAGCCAGCCCCACAGTTGATAACGGGACAATTCTGGGACAATCAGGACAATTTACAATATGGACTATATGTGGAGGATACTACTGAATTAATGGTCATTTTTTTAGGAGTGACCTGGTATTGAGACCATGAAGGAGAATGACGCTGTTCCTAGATGCCTGCAGAAGTTTTTAGGGGAGAACGTCACATGGGTGAAACCTACGAGTGCATCAGTATTGAAGATGGGAACGTTAATAGTGAAGTGGGCTGAAGGAGAGCCAAGTGTTCGCAGCGTCATTCTTTTCCAAGGATTTGAAAATTTCCAAAATAAAATTTGAAAATTTCAAAATAGAAAAGTTGAAGCAAAAAGGGGAGAGGAAAATCTGTTCCGAAAAACAAACCAAGCAACCCCAGCAGCCCTATCCGTTCTTTCCCAACTTGCTTTCTGAAGAGGGAGAAGGGGATGGGCTGACTAACTCTGCAAGAGACTGAAACCTGAATGGCTCTCAAATCCTCATTTCGACAGGAAAACTGTGGCTGCTTCCTGCAGGCCTGGGGAAGCCAGGGAGAAACGCAGCCAGACGCCGGCCCTGTGTTTACTTTCCACCCTACTCACAGGCAGCAGAGAAGGAAAGATCCCACATCCATGTGGACGCGGTCTGCCAGCAGCTGAGAAAGCAGCCCCCACAATGGCTGTCCTCAATGCAGAGAGGTTCTCCAAATGCCCTTGCAGGGATCATGCCTCAGAAGTGGGGAGCTGAACTCTGAAGAGCTAGAGAGCAGTTATTTTTAGAAGCCCATTTAGCATTGGCTCTGAGTCAATATTTTGAGAGGAACTACACTTGCGCATTTTAAAAATGACGCAGAAGCCTCGCTAGCCTTCCAGTTCAGGTTCAATGCCAGCATAGATCCCTTGAAGGCTGTACATGCAAATGAGCCCTGAATCACAAAGCGACAGAACCACTTCAAGAACAGGACTGAGACAGGGGCACTTTAAATTCATCTGAGCAAATATTACATTGTAGTGTTTCATCTGGATGTCTGTGGTAGGCCTTCAGGTTTAATACACTAACTGCCAAGTGAGTTGTATTTAACTCATACTAGTTTTGAGCCCAGGGCCTGCAGTTGGTTTGTTAAAATCTTACTTGTTGATGTTTTCTTACTGTTACAATTAATATTGACAATTTAGTTGTACATAACTCACGTACAGAAAACAATAAAAAATAAATTTTTCATTAAATTAGAAAGGATCGTTTTGTTTTCAAAGTTTTTATTCTATTTTTGTAATAAAACACTGTGGGTGGCCCCAAGGAAAAACATTTTTTTTCCTAGTGTGGCTGTCAATGTGTTAAACAATTCCTATTATTGTTTTAAATCAAGAGCTGCTAAACATTTTTTTCTGCAAAGGGTCAAATGCTAAGTATCTTCAACTCTGCAGGCGGGACGGTTTCTGTCCAAACTGCTATAGCAGCCACAGACTACCGTAAAGGGGCAGTAAAGGCGCGGGTGGGCTACGTTCCAGCGAACTTTGTTTATGGAACAGGCCTGTAGTCCCAGCTACCGGGCAGGCTGGGCTGGGAGGATCCCTTGCACCCTGGAGTTCTGAGGCCAGCCTGGGCAAGACACCTAAAAGAGAACAGTTTTAGGCAGTAGGCCTTAGTTTGCAGACCCCTGTTTTAAACTAAAAGTGGTTCAAAAGATGATCACAATACATTCCAAAATTCTAGAAAATCCTGATTTTACCGAATACCTCTAAGACATTCACTCCTAAGACTTTAATATTGTGTCCCTAAAACCTAGAGGAAAGGCATTAGCCCCTTTATACTGATCGAAGGACTTTCAAAGGACAGATAACAAAAACCCATGTGACTGAGCTGTACTGCTCAGGGCCCACAGCAGAGAGAGGAGAGGTAGATGTATCTGGAAAACATCACCTGGATAACCAAAACTGGAAATCAGTTTTCATAGGTTTCCTGATTCTTGCAAAAGAATTAACAATGGGAAAGTTTAAGGTAAGAATGAGACAGTAGTTGGAGTGACAAGCCTAGTAGATAAGCCCAGAGGCACCCTGTGCAGGGGTGGGAGGTTAGGGGCAGCCACTGCCCCCTTGCCCCCTATACACACACACACACTCCCCCTTCCCTGCTGAGCACTTGAACACTGCCTAGGAAAACTGGGTCACACAAAGAGAAGTTCTGGCTTCAATTCTCAGACCAAGGAACAGGATTTAAGACAGTAGCCAGGAGTCCCAAATCACCGCAACAGCAGCCCCCAACCTGGGAGCCAGTCACCTGCAAGAGACAGAATCCACAGGAGCACTGAGTTGATGAGATCCTCAAATGCCGTTATTATCGACCAGATACAAAGATACCTCAAAATGTACTGAATTCAGAGTTCAGTGCAGCACTTTGTAACTATAAAAGGTTGCAATGAATATTAAATTACAACTACTGCCGCGGGGCCTCAGTGGGAAGAGACTGTGCAATTTTTAGACAAACAGAGGAAGTCCTCACACACGCTGGGGAAACACGGCCACAGGGCACCAACTAACTTTTGACACAACTCCGACCTTCCACGCTCATCTGTCAGGGAGGGATGTAAACGGATGGCTTCAAGGCAAGCAACCTCTATGGCCGTCTTATCACAGAACCCTACTGCCACACCAGTCAGACCTCTGACAGGCTACTATCGACCAGGCAAGTGTTTCCAACAACGGTGCGTGCAATCGAAACGCCCCAAATCCCAGGCGGGACGCAACCTCCTGATAATGGATGATAAACACACAATGCAAGCAAATTAGTAATATTCTAAATGCATTTATGCCAAGTGGGTTAGGGCCCCGAAAATGCCCCTAAAATATTTAAAGGTCCTGTTTACCCCTTAACTACCATTCTTCTTTCCATCCTCTCTTGTCCCCTCCCCCTCCTCCCCCCCGCTTCCCCCTTCTCGGTCCCTCTGCTGCTGGCTTTCCTAGCGGACAGTGGCATCTCCAAAGTGAATCATTAGGAATTCGGGAGAAGCCTGCTACCACTGTTTGAACAAGCCGCGTTCCCCTCAGTCCTTTCCACAACAGACCCGGCTTAACCTGTCTCCATGGTAACCTAAAGCCACTGGGCCTCTCCCCTCCAAGCTCAGTGTGCAGTCTTAACAGCCCCTGCTTAGGTGTCCCCACTTGTGAGCAGACGCAGCCATGGCGATGCGACCTGAACGAGAACTCCCTGGGAGAGAAGAAATCAGAGCAATGACGTGAAGAGAGAAACGTACCGGCCCCTTACCTTTTGTCCTTTATCCTTCTGAAACACAAAGACGGGAGGAGCAATGGCAGGCTTTTCTGCAAAAAGAAAAATTGGTTTTTTTCCCCCCAACACTATATTCATACAGTAAACAAAGCTACATTGGTTTGTAATAAGTTAAATATACATACATATATATATATGTATGTGTGTATATATATATACAGCTAGCAACTCCAGAGAACATCAGATCACTTAGAGCAGCTTCTTGACATGGGCACGCGGGCATGTTGGGTCTGTGAAACTGCAACGCTCGCTGGCATGGCAAGGCCCTTTTCTGTACGCACATTATTTACTCAGTAAGGAGCTTTCGAGACTCGCTGAGAGCAGGCGTGTACACGAGGGTGGGAGTGTGGCAGGGAGTGTGCCAGCCGCTACCTGGTGCCACCAACTGTGGCCCTGCAGGACCGTGGCACACAGATGCCAGATTTTTATGTGGAACCTCCTACATTTCCATTGTTGGAGACTAATTTAGTTTTTATTTTTTTAATTTGCAGGCTGAAGAGCGACTGGTCTGTACCAGCTGGCCACACTGAGCGTGCTCTTTGGAGAGCCAGCCTAGGCCACGCAGGCCGAGTGTTCAACCTGACCTCCGGTGAGCACTGTTAAGCAGCGAGAAGTCACGGAGTGGCTGCCAGTCTGAGAGTCCATCTTGAATAGCTACTGTTGAAGGAAGAAACACTTTGGGATGTTCTGTCACTTGATGGGACAAGAGCGATACAGCCTGTAGTTCCCATGAAACACCATTTGTCTCCTACCCAGGGGCAGCCAAATCTACAGCCCTTTCCACTTGCCCTGGAGTGGGGTGGCAGGCAGCTAGGAAGACCCCCTGCTGGCTGTCAGGGGACATGCAGATGAGGACTGCCTTGACCCCATACGGGAGGCCCAGACCACACCTGCCTCACGCCTCAGGCCTGGGTGCTCCTGGGGCCTCCTTCCCATTCAAGCAAGAGGAGCTCTGAATGGGGGGGGGGGGGCGCCTGCTGCATGCTATGCACTGGGGCCTCTGTGGCGATCGGGACTCGGGCAGGGCCCTGCTCTCATGGGGCCCCCGGTCACGCCCCGGCACAGCATTACCATGAGGGCATCCGCCTGGGCTCTGGCCTGGTCTGCTCCAGTGTGTGGGGAGTCCCTGGGAAGAGGGGGCTGTGCTGGGGTCTCAAGAAGAGACAGAAGGGAGAGCGGCAGCTCGAAGGCTCAGCTCTTAGGGAGATGGGGGCGGGGGCGGCCACACTGAGGATCTGGAGGAATGCTGTAGAAGGCGCTGGGAAGCAGGGTGTCTGTTCAGGCTGAAAGAGAGAACAGTGTGGGGAGGGGGGAGAGAGGATGGATTTGGGGAGACGAGGTGGGCAGCAACTGAAAGTGGAGAGAAAGGGACTGCACCAGGATGACCAAACCAACACCATCCCACTCCTGCAGAAGTAGGACAGACACTGTCTTGACACTGGAGCAACAGTCTGCAGGCAGGCAGCCCACTGATGGTGACATTCCCTCCACCCTGCTCCCCGGAGCCCTGCTGCACCTGGGTCCAATTCACCGCACACAGCAACAGCAAATACCGGGGTGAATGACACTGACATACACAAGATCCAAGGGCTGCAAAAGAGCAGGTGGGGGCAGAGGGGTCTCCAGCCAGCTTTCCAGGCCTCCCTAGGCAGCCATCTCCCCAGCACAGCACATAGCTGCTGCTCGACAAGCTCGAATGAAAGTGCCTATGCTGGGCCATAAATGATGCCAAAGGACCACTGAAGGGACTCTAGGGACAGAACAGCAGCTTAGTCACACCACATCTGCCGGGGGATCCTAGAGGCCTTGTGGTGCTGCCCCTGTACCCTACAAACCAGGCCCCAGCCCTCTTTCTGCATTTGACTCCCCACCAGCTGCAAGGTGCCGAGATGCACAGGAAGCCACTAGGGTTTGGGCCATTGAGGCACTGCCCAGCCCCGCCTTCTTTGGGGAACCACCCCTCTAACATCCCCACCTTGTTCAGAGGGAGCCAACCTCAGCCCTGGCTCCAGCCCTGGGGGACACAGCGGTACGTGAAGGAGGCCTTTAGTTGGAGCCCCTGGGGAAGGGGAGCCCTCTTCCTGCTGGGGCTGCTGAGCTGGTGGGAGATGACCTTGGGGCTGCCAGCAGCCACGTGTCACCACAAGGGGCCTTGGACCAGAGCCAACTCAGAGGGAAGCAGAGCCAGAGATGGAAGAGCGAATCCTGGCGACGCTGGTGGAGGCCCTCAGTCGAGCTGCCCAAAGCTAGCCTGCAGCCAGACTTGCCACTGAAGCGAAGCAATGCTGATTTCCGCTTAAGCCAGTTTGAGCTACATTTCTGCCCCTTGTAATGAACAGATTCCAGCCTGAGAGAGGCACTGTGTGGCTAGTGCGGACTTAATTAAACATATGCTGTCCTCAGCACGGTGGAGAAGAAACCCTGGACTAGCCTCAGAGTGAGGCTAACATGTTTGCTTTTCTTCACAGCAATATCGCCACCTGGTCTGCTGCATATTTATGGTTTATAGTCTGTCTCCCCTGCCGAGTTACAGACTCTGTGAGTCAGAGATTCTGTTCTGCTCCCCTTGGCATCCCGCGGCATCGTGGTGTGCTGTAGGGACTCAACAAATACCTGACAAAGGGTCGAATGCAAGGCAAGGACACACGGTGCCAGGCTAGCAAGGAGGGGCTGGAAATTAGGGTCACTGGGGTGGGAGTGGAAGAGCTTTCTGGTGGAGAACCGTGTTGGCTAATCCGCATGTTGCCCAGAAGCGACCTTGCCATTTGGGCAACTCCGGGAAGCCTGGGCCCCCTGTGATGCGAAGGCTATGGCAGGTCCAGGGCATGGGCCAGGAGAGGACCCCTCTGACAGAGGAACATCTCTGTACTACTCCTGGACTCACTGCTCAGCTGGAAACAGAGGAGGCTGCGGAAGGGGACGTGGAGGCTGAGCTCTGAAAGAACCCAGAGAGCAGGAAAGCTGGGGTGACATCCAATCAGACCCTCCCTAAGACCTCCTGTCTCCTGCTCCCCGCCCTGCCACCACTCAGACCCTCTTTCTCGGCCTCTACTCTCAGCCTCCACAGAGCAGCCAGAACTGCTGGTGTGAAATACACACTTAAAACTGCAACGTCCTTCCACAGACGAGCCTGAGTCCTGGGACAGGCCATACCCTGGCCACTCCTGTTCCACCTCCCACCTGACCACAGTGGTGAAGAGCCTGCTGTCCCCCGCATGCCCCACATTTACGACACGCTCCTGCACTCCTGCTTGGTTTAGCCCCTCTGCCTAGAACACGTGCTCACCTTCTTCTGTGTGGCCAGCACTTGCCCCTATGCAAACTTTGTCTCCTGCAGGAAGCTCCCAGCCTGCACTGCATGCCTGCCTGCCCTGCCCCCCTGGGGCTGCCTGCTAGGGAGGCCCAGACCACAGCTGCAGCATCCAAACAGCTCCGCCCCCAGCACATTACACGGTGCACGCTGTGTAGACACTATCCAATCAGTGTTTGAACTAAACTCCATCTCTACTTGTTCACACACAGAACACCAGCTGCTGTGCACGCACATAAATGTCCACTAAGCCTATCCTGTGCTGGACACCATGGGAAAAGCAGAAACCAAGAGGCTGAGGGTAGGAGACCTAACAGGAAAACATACAATGGGGGTTGCACGTGGTGGCCTGGCTCTGCGGAGCCCTGGCGCTCCTACAAGGGTTTATCGGTCCACTGACAGCACCTAGGACCGGAGCTTTACAGGACCAGAGCCTTGTCTGCTCTCTTCACCTGTGTCCTCCATGCCAAACACAGAACTTCACAGGTAACCGGTGCTCAGCCAGCAGTCACGGAGGGAATGAAATGCTGCACACCACAAAGACTAGGACCCGGTGAGGCACAGTCAGGGCTCCCCAGAGGAACAGGACACAGGACCAACAGGACAGAGCAGTGGGCGACGACTGCAGCAGGACCCCTGCTGGCGGCAAGCTGGGTGTTCGACTAACCCAGCCACTGCACTAGGAAAGAATAGAAATGAACTTTCGTCACCTCTCCGCCCCAAACACAAAGCACCAGAGTTACACACGCTGCATTTCTGCTCAGCTCTGGGAGGCCCCAACGCCTGCCAACTGCAAACTGGTACCGATGCCCCACTGCACAAAGGACTGCCCCACACGGATCGCCATGGGCACAGACTGTTTCTGCAACCACCTTTCATCGCCAGGCTGCTGCTGCTGTGTCAGCACGTAAGCCGCTACGCGAAACTCAAGCGTGGGGAACGCACAGGGACCAGAAGCAGCGAGGCGTCTATGACCTGCTTTAATTCTCAGCCTAGCTTCTCTTCCGCAGGTCAGGGGAAAACCACTACCGGAAATTTCTAGAGACCCAGACTACCATGAAGACCTAAAATACTGAAATATTGATCAAATGCAGAGTATTCAACCCAGATTCTATCACATAAGTGTTTTTTTTTGTAAAACGGTCCAGTAAAACGCTCCCTGATCAAATTAGTATGTAAAAATGCAGTCCACCTGGAGACTGGCTAAACACAGCAGCACAGTTAGGTTCGGGAAACCAACAGAAGAGACCTGTTTGACCAAATGCTTCCCGAAGGTCTCTGACCAGGGAAGCCACCTTTCCAGGAACCCTGTGACAGGGCCTGAGAATGACATTTCATGGACAACTGTGGTCAACTCTGGTGTTTGACGTGGGAGGGATTCAGAGCCCAGACAGGAGGAAAGGGGCTGCGCCCTGTTGCCCACTGCAATCAAGGGAAGGAGCTGGCTTGAAGCCCAGAGATGGCCCGGGACAAAGCCCCAGATGGCCTGGGCTGTTTCTCAGCCCTTCAGGGTAACAGGGGTCATAGAATCCTGTCTGTAGACGTCCCCCAGCCCCACCATGTTACACACGGCAAAGATACCTGCATGGGGGCTTCCCAAACTCCAAATGGTTTCATCGAGCACTTCTTTATGTGCTAGGTTTTACCTGCATCGTCCTCACTGAATCTGCACAGGTTGGTTACATCAATGTCCTTATTTTACAGGAAAGGACACAGAGACTTGGGTCCAGTGACTTGTCCAAGGTGGGCCAGGGTCTCCAACCCAGGGGGCCAGACTTGGAAGCTCGTGTTCCAGAGTACCATGCCACCATCAGGAATAAAGCAGCTGCCAGTTAATATTCTGGATAAGCACAAACTGAAGCAGGGGCCTCGTGACAAGCTCTGGGATCAGTGTGAGGCCTCTCACAGGTCACGTGACGCCCACCTCAAGAATACCGCGTGCAGTTGCTCCAACGGTAGGCCCTTGCAGAGACTGAAATCCTTTACAACTGTCAAGAAAAGAATCAAAGACGCATTCCAAGGTGCACACTCAGTGGTGAAACAAGTTGCATTCTGTCTTTGTCTGTCAAATGTCTCTCTGTGGAATGCTTTGCCTAACGTGTTCAGAATCTAAGCTGAACACACACACATACACACGCACGCACGCACGCCTCTCTCCCCTTCCACATGAACTTTCTTCACTGCTGCGGAAAGAGTAACAGACATAGTACCAAGGGCAACCTGCCCTGCAATAAGCCGTGGCAGCCTCTCCCCAGGGCTGCCTCCAGCCTTTGTCTTGGAGGATCTCCTGCGAAACCTACAATAAACAGAAGAAACGATGCAGCCCCAGGAAAACACATACAGAAGAGAATCTGGAATATCTTGGCCTTTTCTGTTTATTCCCCTCCTGACTGATGACTCCAACACCTGCCAGGAAACTGCCCCCATCTGGAAAGTCACTTAGAATTCTTGACCAAACTGTCAGCGAGGTACTGGTGTAAAATTAGCTTTAATCCTGGGCTCATATGTCTTAATCTTCTTATCTGTGAAAAAAATATGGAAAGCATCTTGCCAATACAAATGACAGTCTATTAATATGTGGCAACTGCTTTAATCCGGCAACACTATCTCAACCCTTCAAGCCATTTATTTTTTCAGGAATTATTATAAACAGTTCTGTGCCATGACAGAAAAGTAGATCCGTCACTGCTGTGTCAGCTCTGGCCCCTGACTAGTTCTTTGGTGAAGAAAACAGCTCATCTCACACACGCTGTTGCTAGGTGATGCCTGACTCTCGGTGCACAGCATGCTCGGGGGCACTGGCTCAGCTAATGCAGGGTGGTAGCCTCGGGTAACTCAACTCTTTCCTGGGTACTCAAATATATTTCTCCTCTGGCAACTCTCAACCGTGCACACGCAGATTACGGGGGCATAGTGTTTAGAGATGACATCGTACACTTTCTACACTTCTTTCTGGAACACTCTTCACCTTGCCGTTTTCTTTGCCTACTGAAATCCAAGCCAGTCTCCAAGACTCCAATTTTACTGCCAGATACCTATGCTTCCGACAACAGTACGAGCTCCGAGCACTAGTTGAATGGTCTTTACTAGACACCACAGGAGGCGATTTACAGACCTAGTCTCACTGACCACAGCCACGGCCCCACAACATCCTCACATCCTGCTAGACTAACCACCACGAGGGCCGAACCACAGCTGCCTTCTCTGTTTCTACACTCACTGAAGCCCCTGGAGGCAGAACTTGCACTGCAGGCACCTTTGTGCCTCGAATCCGATAGAAAACCCATAAACTTAATCACACAGAGTCAGCAACGTTGCCCGAAACTGCTGGGAGAAGTTCAGGGATCCAGCTTTGGTGGCACTTTTCTGTTTTGCCACTAGGTGGCGAGACACCAGAACAGCTGAGGTGCCGCTAAAGTGGCTGAAGCTTGGGAGAAAGTTCCAGTAGAGAGGACGGAAATCCCCTGTCTAAAGGAAAGCTCATGGGAAGGAAATCCACGAGCTACAGACTCCTGCTGAGGCAGCAGAGCAAGACTGATGACATTGGGGAGCGTGGGCCCGGGTCTTTGTGTGTGTCCAAACCTGCCTCAGCCACTTGTGGTAGGGATCCTGGGCGAGCGAAGGAACTCACCTCCCTGCACAAAGTCCTCCTTTGTACGGCAGGGATGGTGTTTCAGCCCAGCAGCCTCAGGAAAGATCACATGAAATGGTGCACACACAGCGCATGGGGACGTGGCTGGCACACACCACGCATTCCATGCTGGCATCGGTATCAGTATTACACTCAGAGGACCGCAAAGCAAACACACTGAAGCCACCTTAAAGCGAGGGCCTTGGATGCGAGGACAGCGGACAGCCGCCAGGCCCCCAACACTGACTGGTGAATGCCTTACAGTTTGGCTCCTTCCAAGGAGTGGAGCAATTAGATCCAAGAGCTGCCTGGACACCCAGGACACTGAACGCAAGCACTCAGCTGCTCAGAACCCCTGAGCCCTCCTGAGGCCGAAGGAAACACTGCGGTGAGGTCATGCCTCGCCCTCATCAGCAGGATTTACAGAGACCATGTTCTGTGCCAGGCACCGAGCTCTGCACCGGGAGACAGGGATGGGAAGGCAGACAAGGCCACAGCTCCCTAGTGGGAGAAGAGAGAAAACAAACACCTGGCTGCGTGCAGACAACTGGACAATTCTGGAGACAGGTGCTCTAAAGAAAAAAGCAGGATGGTGGCAGGGTGAGTGGCTGGGGATGGCCTCTCTGAAGCCAAGACCCGAGACCTGACGGACGAGAAAGGACGAGTCAGGTAAAAGCAGGGGGTTCCCCAGGTGAAGGCAGCCCCCCAAGTACAAAGGGCCTAAGAACAGACAGAGCCCAGAGGCCCATGTGACAGCAGGGAGGTTGCAGAGAACAGTGTAGGGCCCAGAGGCCGTGCAGAGAAGTCTGGATTTATCCAGCATAAAGGCTCGAATGCAGGCCCTGGACTCTCGGGACCCAGTGGCCACCACAGTCGATGCTGCAAAAACATCCTTTCCCTTCTGAGCAAAGGGTAGCCCGTTTTCTCACCCTCACCCGCTCACACTCACGCTCTGCTCTCGCAGATGCAACGCGGGGATTTATTCTGGGTAAACAAGTTCCCAAAAGTCTGTGTGGCAAACCTGGGGGAGTTTAATTTAGCAAAGGCATTTTAAACTTACTGCGAAATGCAAAGCCTGCCTTCTAAACATGTGCGTGGAGTAACTACTACTGTCTCTATGACTTCCTACTTCTCTCTGAACATCACAAATAGCAAGAGCGAATGCAGTGCCCTACATGGGTCAGTTCTCAGGAGGACAGGTGCCCATGAACCAGATGCTGTTGACACACTGGACAGGACGAGTGTGGGCTCCCAGACTCAGTGGCTGCAGACAGGCACGCTGATCCCAGCCAGCCCTCTGCTTACATGGCTTTGGGCTTCGGTCCCCGTGAAATGGAGCAGCCTGGACCTGGAGCGTCTCTGAAGGTCGTTCCCAGCTCTGACATGCTGCCAAGTCCTCACCTTGGACCTGAGACGCTGCTGAAGGTCAAGGAAAATACTGGTCCTGGGAAATGAAGTCCACGATGTATACTTAGCTACCAAAGGCCGTGAAGGAAAAGGAAGGTTGGGAGGATGAGCCCTAAGCTCTAAATGGAAAATGATTTATTCCTGGATAGTTTTATTTAATCCTGTAACCCAGTGGGTCTCACCCAAGAGTAATTCGCCCCAATGGAAACATGGGCCAATGTCTGAAGACATTTTTGGTTGTCCTGATGGGGGAGAGGGGGCACTGCTCCTGGCATCTAGTGGACGCAGACCCAGGATCCTGACCAACATCCTATGATACACAGGACAATCGCCTCCACCAAGAATGCTCCGACCCCAAATGTCAACAGTGCTGAGGTTAACCACTTCGGTACCAGCGTCAACTATAGGCGTCAGCCACAGATGAACGTGCACAGCCGAGCGTCGACTTTAGCCGACAGCCGTGATATGGTCGACTTTAGTCAACAGCCAAAAGCTTTTACTTTTATCTCTGCAGTTGCAGTGTGTACGTTCAGCTAATACGTTTCTACGAATCTGTGACCTTTTAACAAGTCCTTAGTAGGAGTTATTACAGTTAT
>CAUYPO010044788.1:0-18222 GCA_963574435.1 Cheirogaleus major
AAAAGCTAATGGTGTCTGTTTGGTGGTCCAGCGCTGGTATCATCCACTACAGCTTCATGCAACCTGGTCAATCAGTTACAGTGGATGTCTACTGCAACCAACTGGGCAAAATAAGGAGGATGATTGTGATTAAGCAGCTGAGATGGGTCAACAGAGACAGGCCAATCCTCTTGCAACACAACGCTCGACCACAGGTCACACAAACCTTGCTGCTCAAACTACAGAGGCTGGACTTGGAAACTCTCTGTCATCCACTGTATTCACCAGACCTTGCACCAACTGACTACTACTTCTTCCAAGCTTTGGACCACTTCTTGCAAGGAAAAATATTCAATTCTCAACAAGCTGTGGAAAACACCTTTTGCGATTTCATCACCACTTGCTGTCTAGGCTTCTTCGCTGCTGGCATAAACAAATTACTGGTAAGATGGCAAAACTGTGTTGATAGTTTAGGTTCATACTTTGATTAATTTTGCTGCTTCTTGTTTGAGATAAAATAAATTAAATGTTTGATTTAATTGGGACATTTCATATTTAATGACCTAAATAGCTACTAAAGCTGAACTATTGCATACTCTGTGAGACAGATATTCTAGTCCTTTATATACCCAATAGTAATGTGTCCTTGTATTCACCCTAAAGCATGGAGCATAATGTTTATTGATGCATTATGATAAATAGTAAATATGCAAAAATCTGAAGGCCCATATCAGTTGACTGAATAAATAATGGGCAAGGCTCATATCAGTTGATTGAATAAATAATGGGTACATTAACATAATGCAATACTATAGCAATGGAAATGAACAGTCTAAAACTTTAGACAGAAAGGATAACTCCCATAAAGATAATATTGAGTGGAGAAAAAAATAAAACAGACACAAACCAACATCAAAACACAAACTATACGATTCCATTTACCTAACAAATAAGAAACAAACAAAAAAAGGGCAAAATTAATCTAAGCTATGTTAGACCGTGTTATTAATTGCTTCTGTGGAAAATAATACATGGAAGAAGACTATCTGGGTGCTAGGATGTGGTAATGTTCTATTACTTGATCTAGGTGCATACAGTTGGGAAAAATTCATTGAGCTGTGTACTTATGATATGTGGACTTTTCTGTATGCAGAAAATATAAAGTTAAAATTATTAATTCTTGCTAACATTTTATTATAGTATTTGAAAATAAAATAGTTCATACCCCTGCTAAATGTGAGAGCTGACCCATGTGTTGATTCAATTCTGAAGACTTACTGTTTCATTTTTGTGAAACTTTTGTATCATGAACATGATGTTGGGATCAAGTCACTGAGTAAATCAGAATTGTTTCTTCCATAGACCAGTCTTTTAATTACCTGGGCAAGAAATACATAATTATCTCTTGATGTTTTCCAAAACACATGAAACATGAGTTGCATTGTCTTTAAAGATATTGCTTAAATTTAGTGGATTGCTCTTTTGGTTTTAATCATGTACATAGTGTTCCAACATCTACTAAACTTAATTCGGTGATTTCCCATATTTTTTAATATTTTTAATTCCCATATTTAATATTTTTAATTCCCATATTTTTTAATATTAATTAAAACTGATATGTTGAACTATCTTCACTATTTTTGTTCACTATTATAAAACACAACATACATGGTATTTAGATTAAAACTCACTAATTACTAATACTAAATACATAGTAACTGTTTTCTAAGGATTGTGCTATCACATTTAATTCTACAAGATCTGAAGAAGAACTAAATTTATTATTAATATTTTAGATATGTGGGCATGAAGGGAGGAGATTGAGTAACTTGCCCAAGATAACGTAACTACCAAATTTAAATCAAGGTTATTTAATTACAACAAATATGAACTTAACTACCAAGCTTATATAGTATTTATGGTAGCCAGACCAATTATAGCCATACTAATTGTTGCACAGGAGCCTTGAAGATATACATACAAATTTGTGCTGCATTTAACAACATATTGTAAATACAAGTGGCTATATCTGAGGAGAATTTCATCTTATTTTCTGGATTATTTTTCCCCTACACTCGGGATATAGCTTGCCAATGTTCTCTGTCTACATCACGTTGTCTGGAGAAAAACTAATGTGGAAAATTAAGGGCATATTGGTATTAGGAAAAAAGTGGCAACTGACTCAGTAGCATAAGTCAAGCAGCAAGTTCATTTATTTAAGTGAAATACCTTTTTTTCTTATTTGTCTTCTACCTCTTTCTCGTACCTGTTCTGCTAACTGCATATACCCTGAATAGCACTTGGGTGGTTTGTGAGAAGGAAATTGTTTAATGTAAGTGGCACATTCTAAGTCAATTATCCACTAATGTCTGAATAACCTTCTTCATCTGTGAAATTATATTTAAAAATTATCTAGTGCCTCTATTACTTTCCTTCTCCCTAGAACTTTCTTTCAACTAGTATGATATACCTTTTCTTTGAAGTAAAGCCTAATATATTAAAGTTAAATGTCTTTAAAGACAATTTCACTCACCTTCCATATGTCATTGGAAAAGATATAACCACCAAAGGGAAGGAAAAATGATCAGTTCCATTGGTCTAACACAGATACACTGAAAGTTTTACTTTAAAAATTACAAAACTTTCAAAAAAAGAATTATGGAACAACAAGAGTCCTTTTCATCTGTAGATCCTTTTCATGAGAAATCTCAAGAGGAAGCTCATAACTGCTGTTTCTATATTCATCTGAAGGGGAGGATGAGGACAAACAATTGAAGGTGACTTCAGCAAGATTTCAAGCAGCAATACTGAATTAAATGTTGAAACAGAAGGGCTATAATGTCAGGGCACTTGTAAAGAAATATGCATCTAGCTATGTCTTCATTAAACTTTCAGCTTATGCTTTTTAAAGGTTGAATGACATATTTCACTGTTGTGTCTATCAGAAATCATGCATTAAATTGCTGAAAGATTTGACTGTAGTCTATTTTTAAAAGATGATATTTTCAAAATTCTACTTATCATACACATTTTAAAGGACAGTGGTACATCTTGCAAGTAACCCTAAAAATAATAAAAAATATTGTATCAAATAGCTATGCTTTTATACTGGCTACCAACGCTTATAAATTGGAAATGAAAGCTAAATATTGATTACAAGAAAATAAAAAGAAAGGTTTTGTAAAGAGAATTCTTTTAGGACATGAAATATTACTGAAGACCTTGAAAAATCATGCCCAACCCTTTCATGTTCCTTTTTCTCTTATGTTTCTTGTCTTGGAGAGTTATACCTCCATTCATCTACTCACCAGAAAGCTGAAGTCATCTTAGTCTTTTTTATCTTTCAATATCTGTTATCAATGAGTCACTCGCTTCCAGCAGATTGAACTTTCTTAACAAATCTCAAAATCAAATTTATTTATTTAGAGCTTTATTGAGATAAAACTCAAATACATTACAATCCACCCTTTAAAGTGTATATCTCAATGTTCTTTAGTCTATTCAGAATGTCATGTGACTATCTCCACAATCAATGTTAGGTCATTTTCATCAACCCAAAAGAAATTCTGTTCCCATTAGCTGTCACTTCCTATTCCCTCTACTTCCAGTCTTGAGCAATCGCTAATCTATTTATCTCTCTAGATTTGCCCATTCTAGACATTTCATATAATAGGAATCATACAACATGTGGTCTTTTGGAACTAACTTCTTTCATTTAAAATAAAATTTCCAGGTTCTTCCCTATTTTTGAATGTATCAGTACTTCATTCCTACTTAGAACCGAATTAATATTCTGTTATTAGACATACCATATTTTATTTATGCGTACATCAGGCAATGAACATTTGGGTGTTTCCACTATTGGTTATTATGAATAATGCGGCTACTGCTCTGTTTTTACATATTTTTGTGTGGACATGATTTTTTTTTTCCTCTTGGGTATAAAGCTAGGAATTTTATACTTAGGTTTTGAGGACTTGTTGAAGTGTCTTTCAAAATGTTTTCACTTTCCTATCAGTAGTGGATAAGGATTCCAATTTCTCAACATCTTCCTTGACATTTTTATTGTGGTTTTTTTTTTTTTTTTTGACCACAGCAATTCTATGTGTTAAGTTGCATGTCATTGTGATTTTAATTTACATTTCCCTAATTATAAGTTACCTGCCTTATGAGGTCATAAATGTGACTCATTGTTTTTGGTTTTTGTTTGGTTGTGTGCTTTATAGGGAATGTCCGTCCATATTTTCAAGTGGGCCTTTTGGTCCTCTTTGAAGAAAATACGTGTGGCGCTTTTGTTCAAATAAGTCCTCTTGTCCCAAATGTTAACTGCATCTTCCTTTCTAGAGGTAAGTGCCTGTCATATTTATTTCTTAAAAAACTTTAAACTTTATTGAAGTATGATTTATATACAAAAATTATATATATTTAATCTTTAAATTTTGATAAATTTTGACATAATTCCATTTACCTGTGATACCATCACCTCAATCAAGGTATTAAACACACCCATCACCTCCAAAATTTATTTTGTATGCAGGCTTTGTTTATTTGTTTGCCTATTTTTTGTGGCAAGAACACTTAACATGAGATCTATGCTCTTGACATACAGTCTTAGGGGTTTATTTTTTGAGAGAGAGTATTGCTCCGTTGCATGGGAGAGAGTGCAGTGTGCAGTGGTGTCATCATAGTTCACTGCAACCTCATTGAGCTCAAGCAATCATCTTGCCTCAGCCTCCAGAGTGGCTGAGACTATAAGTGTGCACCACCACACTCCACTAAATTTTTTAACTTTTGTAGAGACAAGGTCTCGCTATATTGCTCAGGCTGGTCTCAAACTCCTGGCCTCAAGCAATTATCCTGCCTCAGTCTCCCAAAATGCTTTTATTACAGGCATGAGGCACTGAATGTGGCCTGGTCCTAGGCATGTTTTGTTGTTATAACAGACTACCCAAGACTGAGTTATTTATAAATAAAAGAGGTTTACTTAGCTCATGGTTCTGGTGACTGTAAAGCCCTCTGGAGAGGGCCTCAGGCTGCTTTCACTCATGGCAAAAAATGGAAGAAGAGTGGGTGTATGTAAAGAGACCATATGGTAAGAGAGGAAGCAAGAGTGAGAAATCAAGGAAACCAGACTCTTTGTAACAACTCACTCTTGTGGGAACGAATTTATTCCTGAGAAAGTGAAAATTCTCTCACTCTTGTGAGAGGGCATTAATCTATTCAAGAGGCATATGCACTAATGAGCCAAACACCTCTGATTAGGCCCCATCTCCAAACACTACCATAAAAGAGATCAAATTTCAACATGAGCTTCAGTGGGGACAAACCATATCCAAATCATGGCACATATTTTAATGTATACAGTACCATATTGTTAACTATAGGTATTATGTTGTATGGCAGATCTCTGAAACCTATCCATCTTGCATATGTAAAACTTTATATCCATTAAGCAATGATTTCCTATTTCCCCCTCTCCCAGCCAAGGGTAACCACCATTCTATTCTTTGATTCTATGAGCTTTACTATTTTAGATACCTCATATAATTGGAATCACACAATATTTGTCCTTCTGTGACTGGCTCATTATACTTAGCATAATGTCCTCAAGTGGATATTCCAGTACAAGTGGTAGAATTTCCATATTTGAGGCTGAATAATATTCCATTATATGTATAAATTACCATTTTTATCTATTCATCTGTTGATGGACATTTGGGTTGCTTTCATATCTTGACTACTATGAATAATGCTACAATAAACAAGAGAGTGCCTATATCTCTTTGAGATCTTGATCTTAATTCATTTGGGTATATACCTAGGAGTGGGATTACTGTATCCTATAGTAATTTAATTTTTAATTTTTTGAGGAATCTCTGTGCTATTTTTCATAATAGCCGCACCATTCTACATTTCTGCCAAAAATAGACAGGATTCCAATTTTTGCACCTCCTCATCAACACTTATTATTTTTGTTGTATGTGTCCAAGAATCTTTCTCTTTAAGTTTTCCAACTTGTTGATGTATAGCTGTTTATAATAGTCTCTAATGTCATTTATATTTCTGTGCTATTAGTTGTAATGTCTCCATCTCTGTTTTTACCTCTGATATTATTTGAGCCGTCTCTCTTTAATCTAGCTAAAAGTTGTCAATTTTGTTTTACTTCTCAAAAATCAACTCTTCTTTATGTTGATGTTTAATATCATTGTTTTGTCTCTATTTCATTTATTTCTGCTCCAATCTGTATTATTCTTTCTTCTATTAATTTTGATTTTATTTTTTGCTTGTTTTTCTAGTTCTTTGAGGTGCAGCATAAGGCTGTTTATTTGAGCTCTGTGGATGTAGGTATTTATTGCTATAAATTTCTCTCTTTAAATTATTTTTGATATACCCCATAGATTTTGTGATTCCATTTCTATTTGTTTCAATTTTAAAAAAATCTTAATTTTTTTCATTGACCCATTGTTTGTTCAGAAGAACATTGTTTAATTTCTATGCATCTGTACAATTTCCAAAGTACATTTTGTTATTGATTTCCAGTTTTATTCTATTTTGGTTAGAAAAGATACTTGATACAATTTTAGCTTTTAAAGATTTTGTTTTAAAAACTTGCTTTGTGGCCTAATATATGGTCTATCCTGGGGAATGTTCCACTTGCTGTTGAAGAAGTATATATATTCCACATCTGTTGGGTGGAATGTTTGTAAATGTTTGTTTAAGCCATTTTGTCTAGAGTACAGTTTAATTGTGATGTTTCTTTGTTGAATTTTGTCTATATGATCTGCCCATTGCTGAAAGTGTGAGTTTTAAAATCTCCTACTAATAGTGCATCACATTTTATCTCTCCCTTTAGGTCTATGAATATTTGCTTCATATATTTAGGTGCTCCAATGTTGGGTGCATATAATTTACAATTATTTTATTATATTGCTGTATTGACTACTATATCATTATATAATGGCTTCTTTTGTCTATATTCACAATTTTCAACTTAAAATCTCTTTTATCTGACATAAGAATCGCTGTTCCTCTACCTTTCTGGTTTAATTTGTGTGGAATACATTTTTCCATTCCTTCACTTTCAGTCTATGAGTATCCCTATAGGTGAAGTTAGTTTTTTGTAAGCAGCATATAGTTAGATTTTTTTTTTTTATCCATTTAGCAAGTCTGTAACTTTTAATTGTAGAATTCAATCCATTTCCATTAAAGGTTCTTATCAATTGGTAAGGATTTATTCCTGCCTGTTTTTTTTACCTGGTTTCTAATTGTTTTATAAATCTTTTCTTTTTAATTCCTCTTTTAATGTCTTCCTTTATGGATTAGTGTTTTCCTCTAGTAGTATGTTTTGATTCCATGCTTTTTATTTTTATTGTATCTATTTTAGATTTTTCTTTGTTATTACCAAGAGGCTTACAAAAAGTATCTTAAAGTTATACAAGTTATTTTAAATTGGTAGCAACTTAACTTTGGTTTCAAAAAAAAGAAAATTTTGAAAAAGTATACACTTTAACTCTATTCATCAACCCTATTTTGAATGTTGATGTCATATTTGACTTTTTTTTATATTGCCTCCCTCTTAATAAATTCATTATTCTTTCTTTATTATTTTTAATAGTCTGTCTTTTACTCTTTACACTAAAGATATAAGTTATTTACACAGAATGATTATAGCATTAGAGTATTAAAGTATAATTTTTCGTATAATCAATTTTTTACTTTACTAGTGATTATTATACCTTCAGACTTTTTTTTTTTTACATGTTACCCTTCTTTTCTTTCAGTTTAAAGAAATCCTTTTAGCATTTCTTATAGGATAGCTTAGGTCTGTTCTTAATGAACCCTTTCAGCTTTTGTTTGTCTAGGCAAGTGTTTATCTCTCCTTCCTTTCTAAAGGGTCACTTTGCTAAATCCTGTATTCTTGGTTGGCAGGTTTTGTTTTGTTTTGTTTTGTTTTGTTTTCCTTTCAGCACTCTGACCATATCATCTTACTTTCTCTTGGCCTGCAAGGTTACTGGTGAGCAGCAATTTGCTGCCAGACATATTGGATCTCCCTTATATGTGATTTGTCTTTTTTCTTTCACTACTTTCGGGATCCTTTCTCTGTTTCTGACTTTGAGAATTTGATTATAATATGACTGAGGTACTCTTATTTGGGTTGAATCTGCTTGGTAACTTTTGACCTTCCTATAGCTGGATATTTTTCTTCTCTAGATTAGAATAGTTTTCTATTATTATTTCTCAGAGTAAAATTTTTTACCACTTTGATTTCAAAACTCCCTCCAGAACTCAAATAACCCAAATAGTTGTTCTTTGATATTATGTCATATATCTCATAAACTTTCTTTGTTCTTTTTATTCTTTTTTTTTCTTCTTTTTTCCTCTGTGTGTTTTCAAATAGAAAATATTTAAGCTCACTAATTTTCCTTTTCTTTGATCAATTCTGCTGTTTGTGCTCTCTATTACATTTTTCATTTTGTTTATTGTATTTTGAACTCTAGGATTTCTGTTTGATTTTTTATCATCATCTCAATCTCTCTGTCAAATCTCTCTAATTTGTTTCTGATTTTTTTCTGTGTGTTTTCCTAAAATTTGCTGAGCTTTCTTAAAATAGCTATTTTGAATTCTTTGTCCCAGAGGTTACTCACCTCTCCATCACTTTAGAGTCAGTCTCTGGCACCTTATTTTGTTGGTTTAATGAAGTCCTATTTCCCTGAATATTTTTGATGCTTGTGAACCTGCAACATTTCTGTACATTGAGATATTAGATATTTATTCTAGTCCTCACAATCTGGCTTTGTTTGTTCTTGTCCTTTATGAATGGGCCTTTCAGAGATTTTAATTAGTACTCCTTAAGTCCATGACCACTGAAGCTGTCTCAGCACTAGGGGGCTCTCTAGGCTCTAGTTTGCTGAATGTCTCATGAGGACTCTAAAGTTGGCATGGCTTTCATTCCTGTGTGAACCTGGGGAAGACCCTATGAGAACACTCAAGCTGTGTGAGAAAGCTGTCCAGGGACCTGATCCCAGAATCTTGTTCCAGTGACCCAGAAAAGCATGCCTCACATCAGTGCCTTTCACAGGTGGGAAAATTTCCTAATTGCAGCAAGATGGGCTACAGACAAGACTGGGCTCTCTCAGAATCTGCTGTGATGTACAGCCTGGTGAGCCTATCTCATTGGTTCTGCTTGGCACATGCTTTTCTGCAGGTCCCTGCACAGGTGGGATAGCTCCATGACTTTGGTGACAGGGATTGGACCTGAGACTGGGTCCCTTTTGGGATATTTTGTAGAATAGAGGCTGGCAAGCCCATCTTATTGGTACAGATAGGTACTCATCTCTCTGTAGGTTCTTCCACAGGCAGGATAGGTCTCTAACTATAGAAGGAAGAGTTAGTGCTGAGATTTGTCTACTTTGTGATCTGCTGTGGGATGAAGGCTGGTGAGCCTATCATGGAGGCTGAGACACCCAAGTTACAAAATATGGATGAGTCTCCCTCTAGGTCCTTTCGTGAGTATTTCTAAGCTGGAAACTCAGCTAAAGGGGGCTGGAGTCAAGCCACAGAGCAACTTTCAGGTACACCACCAAGATATATGTCAGTAGGCAGATGAACCTTTTCAGTGAGGCACTCTTTAGCATAATTCGTCAGGGACTTTTTGGCAGATGGTTTTGTTTGCAGGCTCAAGTCTAAACAGAAAGCCCTTTGGGGAATGTAGCTATTTCTTAATTTGAATCTAAGAACAAGATCAGTGGGTTTGCTTCCCAGATCCTGGTATACACTCTAAAAAGAGCCTTCCTAGGTCTAGGAGTCTATCAGTGTTTCATTATTTTCTAACTAAATCCCAAGGCTCCCAAAGAGGCACATTTTTTTGTGGATGGGTCCAGAATTCTTATTCTCATGGGTGGACATGAGCAGTTGCTTTCTATTCTGCCATCTTGTTAACATGAATCTGAAACAGCTTGAGTTTATCTTATGCTAGGATCCTACAAGACTGCCTAATCTTGTCACCAAGATGGTTCAGGCAATAGACTCTCCCTGGCACGTAGAAGAAAACATCCTCTATGGTCTTGTTATATCTGCTTACAAGCAAGACTTTGCTGCCTACAGTTGGATTGGGCAGATGAGTTTGACATAGGATGTCATTTGTCAGAATGAAATCATCCACAATCAGCTAACTTACTTTCTCAGGAATACTTGTGAGTGTTCCTAGGTGGGAACTCTCAGCCAACAATTATAAGAATGCCACATAATTAACTCATCGTTTTAAATATAAAAGCAATGGACTTTAATTGCTTCAGATGCATAGCCCTGGAAGGTAAAGAAGAGATTATAAGATAGTGTTCAAAATTATGCCTATATGGCATGACTTCAAGGATCTTCTTCCTGGAAACTCTTTTATGAGAAATATAAAATTCTTTCTGAGGACTCTAATTAGGATGTTGTAATTTTTATATTCATTTTGATAAAATATGCATATTTTAAATTGGAAATTTTCCTTCTTCAGAGCAGCATATAACAGTGAGAGCATTAGAGAACACAGGATCTAATAATTTAATCAACTTTCCACATTTATTCATTCATCTGACATTTAATGAGTGCCTATAATATTCCAGAGGAAAGTGTAGTAAATGTTAATATAATCAATATGGTTCCTGAAATTATGGAACTTCTTTCTGGGAAATGGGGACCTGCCCAGAGAGACAAATAAGAAAACCTAAGCAAGATATTTTTAGAGGTTAAAAAATGTAATGAAAAAAGAAAAAAAAGAGTTAAAAGAATATCTGCATTCCTATGTTCATTGCAGCATTATTTACAATAGCAAAGATATGGAATCATCCTAAGTGTCCATCAATGATGAATGGATAAAGAAAATGTAGTATATATACACAATGGAGTACTATTCAGCCTTAAAAAGGTGGAAATCCTGTCATTTATAGCAACTGGGGTGAATCTGGAGGACATTATACCAAGTGAAATAAGATAGGCACAAAATGACATATTATTGGATGATCTTTCTTATATCTGGAATCTAAAAAAGTTGAACTCATAGAAGTAGAGAGTAAAATGATGGTTACCAGAGGTTAGGGTTTGGGGAAGGAGGGAATGTAGAGTTGTTGATCAATGAGTAAAGAGTTTCAAATATAGACGAGGAATAGGTTTTGAGGTCTATTGCACAGCAAGAAGACTATAGTCAATAATAATGGAATGTATATTTCATAATAACTAAAAGAATAAATTTTAAATGTCTCATCAAGAAAAATGATAGGTAAATGAGGTGATGGGTATGTTATTAATAATTAGTTTGGTTTAATTATTCCATGTTGAGTACATATATAAAAACATCATATTTTACCCCATAAATGTATACAATTATGATGTGCCTATCAAAAATAATATTAATAAAAGTAAAACACAGTAATGAATAACAAAGGACTGTTTTCAATTGCATGATGAAGAAAGTTAGTTTTGAGATATTTAAGCAAAAACATGAATAAGTATAATCATGAAATTTTAAGATTACGAATAGATATAATAAAAACCCAAAGATGGGAAGTTGCTGGGCATTGTAGAGGAACAGAAAACAAGTCAGTGTGGACACAATAGAATAAAAATCAAAGTGACAATCGTTCATGAAATGAACACTTTCTCTTTATCTCTAACTTTTCCTAGAAGTGGTTGGATTTGTTAGGTTGGAAGGAGGATAAACAGGTTGCAAGGAAGTAGCTAAGGCAGAGAATGGGAACCTAGTTATAGCTAGGAACTGTTCCCTGGTGGGAACATACAAAGTAAGGAGCTCCTAGTGACCTTAAACTGACCTGGGGCTCATTACCATCTAATTAACATGGCATGGGTGGAGTTTTCATGAAGGGTTCTGGGAGGATCATGCCTATTAAGGAAATTGTTGTATAACCTAACCTATTATGTAACTTGCTAAATAATCGGTTATGTTTCCCCAACCTGTCAATCACTGCAAAGGCAGGAAACAGCAACCAACCCTGCCAGGAGAAAGGCGGGACACACTATTAGCATATAAAAAACAGTGTGTGGTCAGACTTTGCGTCTTCCCTCAGGGCGCATGACCCATCTCTCCCTCTGAGACATACTTTTGTTTTGCGTTAAATGTTGTGTGTTAGATTGCTTTGTATTTGTGATCACTCCATCATTGGCTTGACTCAGTATCAGTACTTATTCTAGACACTGGGGCCTGGGGACGGGGAACATACAGGCAGACCTAATGGCCTTATGGTATAAGAGGCTGAAATCTTGATTGTGACTGTAACTACTGAGAAAGAAAAGGAGCCCGGAAATCCAGAAGTTGGCCTAGTAATGCCAGCTAGACCATAGTGTTGTTATGGGATGGTCTGGCACTCACAGCTGGGTACGCTTGTTGTATGCTTGTTAAACAGAATTTCATGGATCATCAATATCAGACTAGGTCAATCTGTAACCATGATGAATCAGTACAAAAACAAGCCCTCTCTATAATCATATGTGAACACAAACAAGATGTTATGATTGTCCAAGCCACAGAAATGCCCAAGAAGTTCCCTAGCTCAGCTACTTTGGGTGACCCTTGCTTCTTTTTCAGTTACAGCTTCAGACTTGGCCTACACTTTTCTCTTTCTAGATAAGATTTGTTAAGTTACTTAAGCACAGAAGCTTCCCAACAGTATTTATTCCATAGAAAAGCTCCACTTTCTTACATTTTTACCCCACATCATCTAACATAAGCCAAGATACAATAAGTCCTTTTTACAGACTCTTGTTGAGAAGTACCACCATTTCACATGGTCTAAATCTTTCTACTCATATTTTGAACAAATGAAAACACAAATTGTTCAAATACAGATGTATTTCTAATGGACTTTGGTTAGAGAACATTTACTGCAACCATTTCTTACATTTAATATAAGCGCAAGAGTAACAGAAGGAGTTTATTTTCTGGTGTGCCTCCCTGGTAAAACATATTTTATATTACCTTTCTGACTTAGATCTAAAGATCAAGAGGAAGGAAGAATCATTTTGATACTGGCAACTGTTCATTATATTTACTTAATGTTATATTACTAAGAATTTAACATATTATGTACTGATTATTAAAGAGGTGAAATCCATCTTGCATATGATGTATAATAAATAAATTAGAAAATATCTAAGTGGAAAAAAAAGTTATTGAGGAAAATTACAGATAACTTTTCCTCAATGGTAAGTAATACTTCCAAGCACCCCGATTTAGGTATAATTACCAATTATCTTACAAGAACATCATAGTGGTGTAACATGGAAATTGCCTCAAAATTATAGGGAATGCACAGTTCATGCTTATTATTTACAGTGTTTGGTGAAATTTATTCATATAAAAAAGATTTTAACTAGAATTTTGAGAGCAAAGAATGGTTTACACATATTTACTCATTTAAAAAAAGAGGTTAATATTTTCTCAAAAATTAAACTTTTGGAAAAATTAATTTAATTTCAAAGAAAGTTCATCATGACATTTGATACTATGAAACATTGAACAACAGAAAGAAGCTTATTTGGGAAAGGTAAGTCCATTCAAAGCACCTGGAGCAAAACACACAGGTCATGGAAATGTGGTGCTCACGTTAGAGCTGCACTTCCAAGGAAGAATGGTATTTCATTCCCAGAACTCAAGAATTAGTAGTGTAAAATGAAGATTGTACAGATAGTTTTAAACAATTTTATAAATATACACAACCTATGTTTAGGACTAGATACCTGTAACTGCCAATATCTGTCTCACGTGAACTGAATATGGATACATATACTCAATTTTTAGTTGGTACAACATGATATCTCTCTTAGTTTCTGTGAGTCAAGCAAAATGTATAATTTGAACCAAAATATTATGATAGAAAATCTTACTTTATGAGAAGGTTTTGTGTTAAAAATAGTATGATTGATTCTTTTTTAGCAATATTCAATTCTGTAAGTCCTAAGGAATGAATTAGGAAACAACCTCGAGCTATTTAATCTCATGAATGAATGAAACATTCAATAAAAAAATGTATTTTGCCATATTATTTTTTCTTCCAAAAAACTGAAGAGAAGAGAACATGTATCAAAAGAAGTCAACTTGGTTAAAAATTAGGTTTAAACTTGGGAATATGCCTTCATCAAATGACCCAGACAGAGATATCACACTTTTTATTTTCATTAACAATCATGATCTAAAATTCACTGATCTTTAATCCCATCTAATTCTCTTAATTACCAGATGTTTGAGGTAGATCTTTTTGTCAGTTCCTTTCTATTTCTTCAAACTGACCTGTCTTTCAATTTTTGGTCCTTGTGTGTACTTTGTGTGAAAAAAAATGAATAAATTGTATTTCTGGAAGTATGCCTGGATTTGACGGCACATGTCATTAGAGAAAGGAGTCAGGTTAGCAAGCTATTATGAGAACCAAACTTGAAAAAAAGAGTACATGAAGGTGTGCATGAACATATGTGTACATGCACTGATGTGTTTCAACAATATGAGGGTGGTGGGCCAGACAGTCAGGAATTCTAGTAAGAAACTGGAGATTTCACTCTTCTCTTCAGAAAATGGACCGGATTTCAAAAGACAGTGTTAGCAGTCATATGACTGAATATAGAACTTTAATTTCTGACCAGAAATGTAATCTGGATCTTTTTGAGTACATGTTCATTTCAAATTTTGAAATTATTTCTGGTAGCTGGAAGTTGGAGTAACTCAGTTATCCAGAACCAAGGAAGTATAAAAACAAAACATGATAATGGCATTTATCAATCCATAAGTATTTGTTGAATAATATTGGGTCATTAAATATTAAATGTCTGATTTCAAATCAAAAGTATAGTTCATTGTATCTCAAACAAGAAACTGAAATTTATCAGAACATGCACCTAAACTATCCACAAGTTTTACCATCTTAACGGTAGTTTGTTCACGCCAGCAGCGAAGAAGCCTGGAGAGCCAATGGTGATGAAATGGTGAAAGGTGTTTTCCACGGCTAGTTGAGAATTGAATATTTTTCCTTGCAAGAACTGGTCCAAAGCCTGAAAGAAGTGGTAGTTAGTTGGTGCAAGGCCTGGTGAATACAGTGGATGACAGAGACTTTCCAAGTCCAGCCTCTGTAGTTTGAGCAGCATTGTTTGTTCGACCTGTGGTTGAGCGTTGGTTGTCTTGTAAGAGGTTTGGCCTGTCTCTATTGGCCAATCTTGGCTGCTTAATCACAAGCATCCTCATCATTTTGTCCATTTGGTTGCAGTATACACCCACTGCAATCAATTGAGCAGGTTTCATGAAACTGTAGTGGGCAATACCAGTACTGGACCATCAAACAGATCTCATTAGCTTTTGTGATGTATATTCGGTTTTGGGCTGCGTTTTGGAACTTCATCTTTATCGAACCATTGTGCTAAAGGATTGGTATAGTCAAAGAGAATCCATTTTTAATCACCTGTAACAATATGTTGGAGAAATGGTTCTCCTTTATGTCAAGATAGCAAAGAAAGGCAAGCTTCAAGATGATTTCTCTTCTGACACTCATTTAATTCATGCTGTATTCATCTGTCCAGCTTCTTTACTTTGCCCATTTGTTTCAAATGGTCCAATATTGTTGGAATAGTAACGTTAAACCTTGCTGCTAATTCACACATAGGTTGAGATGGATTTGCTTCCACTGCAGCTTTCAACTCATCATTATCCACCTTGGTCTCAGGTCGCCCACATGGCTCACTTTTAAGATTAAAATTACAAGAACAGGATTTCTCTAACCATCAACATATTGTGTATCCATTAGGCACATCCTTCTGAAACATTTCATTGATATTTCAAGCTGTCTGCAAAGCACTGGTCCCACAACAGAACTCATATCCAAAAACAACATGAATTCTTGACTTATCCATGGTTTCACAAAAAATTTTGAAAAGATAATCACAAGTCAAAATATGTGTTTACAATACTGAGGATATACTTTCACAATAAAAGTAAAACAAGAAGTGTCAAAGCAAGATGTCAGAGATATCAATGATCAAACTTACACTTAAGGAAATAGGACATTTCATACTTAATAACCTAATAAAATGCATTGCTCTTTGTGTTAAGAGTACAGTAGTGTAACCACAGCAATGTTGTGTAGCAAGTAGAAATGAAATATGTATATACAGCAACATGACTAGATCATAACCGTGTGTATTGAAATAAGAAAGTTGAGAACAGCACTGTGTATTTATCACATAATTTCAAAATATATACCCACAACACAAGTATACATATTTCAAGGATGTATATACATGTGATAGAAATAGATAGGTAGAAAGATAGATAAACACAGACACACGTAAGTGTACATACATGGAGAGATAGAGAGAGAGACAGAGATAGACACAGTGACAGAGATATGCAGAGGAAAACAGAATGAAATAGATTGGAGAAGTAGAAATATGCAAATGCATTATGTGGAGATATAGTAAGGCATAGATTAGAATATGTGGAAAGTAACAAATAACACCATATCCATACCCATATCACAATATTTTTATGAACATAAACACTGCATATCCACAAACAACAGTATACATTTTCTAAGAGAATATATATATACACACATACATATAATGTAATATATAACATGAGTTTCTGATATGGCTTTTCATAACTCCACCTGCTGATATTCATACTCTTATATTAACATAATCCCCACTTTTAGTGTGGGCTCAATCCAGTACTTATAACAAACAACATATGGCAAAAGTGATGAGATGTTTTTTCTGTGATTAATTATAAATGACTGGGCTGGACATAGTGGCTCAAGCCTGTAATCTCAGTGCTTTGGGAGGCCGAAGTGAGAGGATCACTTGAGACCAGGGGTTTGAGACAAGCCTGTGCAACATAGCCAGACCCCATCTCTATGAAAAATGAAAAAAATAATTAGCCAGGCATGGTGGCATGTGCCTATATTCCTACATACTCAGGAGGCTGAGGCAAGAGGTTTGCTGGAGCCCAGGAATTAGAGGTTATTGTGAGCAACGTTTGGGCCACTGCACCCCAGCCTGGACACATAGTGAAATCCTGTCTATTAAAAAAAAAAAAAAAAAGACTGGGACTTCCATCTTGCTGGTGTTCCTTCTCTATTGCCATCTCAGCTTGCACGCTTTGATAAAGCAAGCTGCTTTGTTGAAGAAGTCCACCAGGAAAGGAACTGAGAGTGGGCTCCAACCAGTAGTCAATGAGGAACTGAAATCCTCAGTCAAACAATCTTTGAGGAACTGAATCTTGCTAACAACAATGTTGGTAAGCTTAGAAGCAGACCCTGTTACAGTGACATCTTCTGATGAGACAGGAGAATACTTGATTGTCACTTTGTAAGGGACTGTGAATCAGAGAACCCAGATAAGCTGTGCCTGTGTTCCTAACCCATGGAAACTCTGAGATGATCAATGAAACTACTAAGATTTGGAATACTGTGCTATGCAACAAGAGCTAACTAGATGCAAATGATATAACACATATACATGTATATCTGAAGACACAAGGTAAGAGGAGGGAAATGGGACTGCACATATGGGATAAAGGGGGAAAATTTTTTAAAAATAGAAAGGCTTCAGAACCAACAAACTGTTTTCAATAAAGAGAAATGCATAATTAACTTAAATGTGTTTGCATCAATTTACCAGACTTCAAACTACACTACAAGGCTATAGTAATTAAAACAGCTTTGGATTGGCACAAGAACAGGGACATTGACCAGTAGAACAGAACAGAGAACCCAAATATAAAACCATCCTCATATAGCCAACTAATCTTTGACAAAGCAGACAAAAACATACACTGGAGAAAAGAATCCTTATTCAATAAATGGTGCTGGGAAAATTGAATACCCACATGTAGAAGACTGAAACAGGACCCACACCTTTCACCTCTCACAAAAATCAACTCATGTTGGGTAACGGAATTGAACCTTAGGTGTGAAACTATTAAAATTCTAGAGGAAAACATTGGAAATACTCTAGAAATATTCTAAACATTGGCCTAGGTAAAGAATTTATGAAGAAGATGCCAAAAACAATCACAGCAGCAACAAAAATAAATAAATGGGACCTGATCAAATTAAAAAACTTCTGCACAGCCAAAGAAACTGTCAAGAGAGCAAACAGACAACCCACACAATGGGAGAAAATTTTGGCAAGCTACACATCTGATAAAGGGCTGATAACTAGAATCTATTTAGAACTCAGGAAAATCAACAAGGAAAAATC
>CAUYPO010044790.1:0-44334 GCA_963574435.1 Cheirogaleus major
TTGCCCATTTTGTTTTTTTACTTCAAAATAAGATATGTGCAGTGTGCAAAGGAATTTAGTCATAGTTTTTTTTTTAAACTATAGTCCGGCCCTCCAACGGTCTGAGGGACAGTGAACTGGCCTCCTGTTTAAAAAGTTTGAAGACCCCTGAAATTTAGACATACAAAAAATTGCTGTAATGCTGAAATATTATATCACCATTAGCTCTACCAGCCAAAGATAATAATTATTAAAATAGAATTTTACAAAGTTAATTTGTTTGACCAAGCTTTATTTTTAAGAAAGAAAACAAAAATAAGGAAGCACTTTTCTTAACTGTGTTGAAATGAGCTTTATTCATTGTGGAAGGCCAACTGAGAATGATTTTCAGTCTTTCAAGATCACTTAAGTCAGCCACGGTTCCAAAAAGAAAACATGCTTTTCCACAAACTTAAAACAAGTGCCAGTTGCTTCCCTCCTGTCTTTGATTCCAACGTCCAAAAAGTTATAGTTTCTGTCTTCAATGTGTTAGTAAGAATTTTAGGGCTTATAAAATAATAAGCTGAACTGTCCTCAAGATTCTCACAGTTTACTACATCTGAGCTCCCTGAGAAATGATGCTCTAGAATGAGTTCAGCCTTTGGGATCATTTAAACGTGAAGGCTTCTTCCAGCTGCACATGAGAAAATCAGCAGTAACTGCTGGGTTCAGTGTTCGCAGAGACCAGCTGTCAGGGCTGGTTGGATACGAAGCACACATCAGGGCACATTAGCTGAGATGTGTTTGCTTTGGAACTAAGACTATTTTAGAAATAAATACAGGATCCAAATGTAATGAAAGAAGCGGGGACAAGATTCTCTTCTCTGCAAACAGCACTTGTAACTTGTTACCCTCAATTTTGATGCTATCACAATGCAGTTTGAGTTGAACACCCTGCATCTGGTATTGCTTAAGGAATAATATCAGTGTTTCCCACTAACCTTATAGGGCAAGACAATCCCTTTCTTGAAAGCCCACCCACGTGATGTCATGGAAACAGATCCCAATGACTTGTTCAAAGTCATGCCTGTGAGAGCAGTTTTTTGTTCCAGAACTTCAGGATAAGTTAATCTCAATGTCTATACAGCATATCGAAGGCTGTTGGGATTACAAAAAAACTCATTTTTGAGGTCCTTGCCCTCATGTTGTCTGTCCTCTGATGGGGGAAGTAGGGTAAACATCAAATCATCAGCTATAGCAGAGTTCAAATCACAGCATGGGTGCCATAAAACCCTTTGCTAAAAATGCTCCCATTTGCCAAGATGAACCCCAATGTAAACTATGGAGTCTGGGTGATTATGATGTGTCAGTGTAGGTTCATCAACTGTTAACAAATGTCCTACTCTGGTGGGGGTGTTGATAACGGTGGAGGCTGTGCATGTGAGGTACATAGGACATCTCTGTACCTTCTTCTTAATTTTGCTGTGAACCTAAAACTGCTGTAAAGCATGAAGTATATTAGAACACACACACACACACACACACACACACACACACAGACACAGACACAAAAGCTTCTGTTTTTTCAGAGAAACCATTCCCAGGGTGGGAAGAATTAACTACCAGAGCTGTGACACTTTTGGCCCCACCATGAAAGCCAGAGCCTGATTATGTGTTTGGGGAAGCTGTCTAATGACCCTGGGTCATTAGAAACTGGAGTTTTTAAAAAGGAAAGAAAGAAAACAAAGGAAGGGAAGGGAAGGGAAGGGAAGGGAAGGAAGGAAGGAAGGAAGGAAGGAAGGAAGGAAGGAAGGAAGGAAGGAAGGAAGGAAGGAAGGAAGGAAACAAGCACACGGGCAGCAGGCAGGCAAACATTTGAAAGCCTTTGTTTCCAATAAACTCGGCAACCACTGATTTGCAAAGGTTTTCGGTTAAAAGCGATGTGAGAGATGCTGCATTTTCACAATGGCTCCTTTGAGAACATTGTTTTCTGAAGATTTAATTTGCTCTTTTCAGGGTGGTGCACATGAGGTGAGGGATAAAGGAGAAACAAGGGATATAGATGAAGGCTGTGTGATCTGCCATGTGACTCCTTCCTGCGAACTCACAAATCTCCAGTAAAATCTGTAAGGAAAAAGCATCGTCAAATGCCTGCTTCGAGTGGATTTATTGAAGAAATTGAAGAAGAGGCTAAGTTTTGTGTTCTGGGTGTAACAGAGGCAACTCCTGTGGGTTTATGAGAGTGAAGGCAAAAGAGAAGCATGAAAGAGAATATGACTGTCAAAGGAAAAATAATTTGATTAGTGCTGGTTTTCTTAACTGCAGTGGTCAATCTGGGGAATATTGTTACAGCCAGAAGGATCCCTCTTGGGGATATACTATACCCCTACCCTAGAAATGGCTGACATCAACACTCAAAACAGATGGCGGTTTCTTAAACAGGTTTAATAATAGAATCCAGAGTTCTCACAGAACTTCAACCACCAGACCGGCTTAATCTAAAACGATGTGAGGAAAATGGAACAGTGACAGACAGGATAGCTCTAGCCATGTGGAAAAGTACTCACAATCTACTAATCCAAGAATATTATGATAGAAATACAGAAATTAGCTGGGGAATGGCTGTGTTTACTGATAGAAGATAGATTGAGACCGGGAGCAGTGGCTCATGCCTGTAATCCCAGCACTTTGGGAGGCCAAGACAGGAGGATTGCTTGAGGCCAGGAGTTCGAGACCAGCCTGGGCAACACAGTGAGACTTCGTCTCTACAAAAAATAAAAAATTAGCTCGGTGTGGTGGCATGTGCCTGTAGTCCCAGCTACTCTGGAGGCTGAGGCAGGACGATGGCGTTAGTCCAGGAGTTTGAGGTTGCTGTGAGCTCTGATGATGCCACTGGCAACACAACAAGACCCTGTCTCAAAATAAAAAAATGAAGAAGAAGAAGATAGATTGATAAATTGAGCCCTGTCAGGAGGAAATCGTAATATCTGCTAAGGACTTTGAACTTGGCCAGAAAATCCTCTGTCTTCTCTTGGTGACTAACTTCTCCACGGTGGCTTTGATAGGACACACTACTTTTCAACCTATTCACAATCAGACAAGAAGAACATGACAAGATTTTAGTCCTTTTAGATGCTCAAAGATGCTTTTGGGAGAAACACCTAATGTACTAACTTTCTCCTCTGCTGAGTGTGGAGCAGATCTGAAGAACATCTTCTTGTTGGACGCATGGAGACTGGGAATATGAGGGTACTTCAAGGGGTGGACAATCGAGCCTACATGCATTCAGGGCCCCTGAGGTGGCAGGGCCTTGGCAGTGGGGTGTTCGTGGGGGGCCACAGTGCCATGACCCCTACTGATAAGCTCGGTACTGAGGGAATGGAGCTGACAGTGGGTCCACCTGAATTTGAAGGGCTCCCGTAGACCTAGGGAACAATAGCAATTTGATTGCCACAGACTGGGCCTGGGCCCAAAGCCATGTTTTCTAAGCAGGCTAGTTACAGCTGCCCAAGCATCTATATCCAGTTCTAACTTCATCTACCTCCTTCCGCTCCCCTTCTAGCCAGGTGTGATCCATTCCCTGTCCTTCCCTAGGGTTAAGTTCTTGCCATCCATAATAGAAGACCACTACCTGACCCAGTGGGAAATAGTTAAGAAAATCTTTAGCTCAATGCTTCTTAATTTCCACTTCAAATGAGAGTCACTTGGGGAAGATTTTAAACAGAATGAGTCCCATACCCCACCCCAACCCCCAAATTTGGACTCAACTGGTATGGAGAAGGGTTGTGTACTGGATTTGGATTAAAACATAGCTCAGGTGGGCCTTGTGATGTATGGCCAGGGCTGAGAACCACTGCCTAGCTGGATCCGCGTCTGGGTTCTGTGTAAAGTTTATCTTACGCTTCTACTGTATTGACTTCTATTGAATTGACCCTGTACTGACCCTCTTATCTGCCTAGGCTCTGACTTTTGAAAATCAGCTTGTCTACAGGGCCTCCCAATCTATGCCTGCTTGGCCTCTGAAGGGTGCATTCCCCTAGCCTTCTTGAATATGGCTTTTGCTGGAGAAAACCCCAGCCGTGTCAAAAGGCATTTTAGTAGAACCTTTGCTTCTAGTGACCAGGAAGGGATTTTCTGGTTCCTTCTTTCGTCTTTGTCTAACGAAGGGGACAAGTGGCTGCAAGAGCATCTGCGATCACAGCCCCAAGGCCGTAGCACGCCCAGCGTTCCTGCCATCCCTGGAGCTGCTTGAGCTTAAGACTCAAGAGGGAGCTGGAAGGCGAGTGTGACTCGGAGGGTTCTTCAGCTCAGAGCCAGCACTCTGGTAAGAGAACTTTGCACACCTCAGACAGGTGGACAGAGGGTGATCGAAGCTCCCCTTTGCCTGAGTGAAATGCACTGCCAAACGAGGCAAGGTTTTAGTCTGAAATGCCTGGTCTCTGCTGTGGGGTACCTGTGTGTTGTCTAAACATCTTCATTAGTTTTTGATTGAGGAAACAGGAAGGACAATGTGTGGCTGCAGAAACAAAACGGGACTCCCATAAGCTTTCATTAGGCCTCACAGACACCTTCCCCACTTTGTGCCTGTCACCCTGAGGCCTGGGCTTTTCAGTGTTGCAGTTAAAAAAAAAAAAAAAGAGTGAAAACTTTCTGCTTCTCATCAGCTTTGGTTACAACCCCCAGGAGACCTGGTCTCTTGCAAGTGAGAGGTTAAAGAAAAAGTTTAGAAGCTGTGAGCTCTTCCTTTGAAATTTTCATTTGCCTTTGAACGGACTCTTCTGCCTTAAAGAGGAAAGCCACCTGTATCACCTACCGCCAGGGCTGAGAATGGGAGATTTTCGGTTCTGCAAAGGTAACTTGGTGTTGTCAGAGGATATTTTCCTCTTCTTTCTTAAATGTGTTTGCGCTGTAGGGTGATGGTTTTCCAGAGCTCAGATTCTGTGATCTGATGTATCACCCCTGGGTTACCAACCTGAAATATGGCTTTAAAAACCTAGACGGATAACGTGGTATTTGGTAAAGAAAAATCAAAACAAAACCAACCAACCAAACAAACAAATTAAAAACTCTCCACTCCCAAATAGACTTTTAAGAGAAGTTAGCCTCAAAAGTTATTGAGTCAAATATTTGCTAATTTAGACAGAACTGTTATTTAAAGCAGTTTTCTTCATTAGATGACTCTTTGTTCATTATGTGAAGAACCCATGGAATTTATAATAATAATTTTCTAGGCTTGCTCCCCCTTTGTAGTTACTGGTAGCGGTGCTAATTTTTCTAGAAACTAGAATGGGTATTTAAAATAAAATATGGGTTTTGGCTGCCTAGTGAAATTCAGTGAAATCAATAGGAAACTCCTATACTTGCATTCTTCGTGTTGGAACTAAGGAGGTGTCAACACACATACATTTCCCAGTAATGAAACTTCAAGATGCGCTTCTTAATGGAAGATAATCAACTGCAATGTAACTTTAATGAACTCTGATGTTGAAATGCAACCCAGATCTAATATCCCATGGGAAATTAACCTGATCAATAATCTAATTTGAAGCTTTAAGCTGTGTGAACAATCCACGGCACCGACCAAGTCTACCTTTTCCAATGTTCACCCACAGGGGTGGACCCCATCTCAGGTCTACTGCCCACGCCTAGCATGGCACAGTATCGGCTAAATGCTTCCGCTGTTATCCTTAACGACGATGCTGTCGAGCTTATATACAACTCATCTGAGTTCGTGTAAAAGAAGAAGAGGAGGAAGGCCCTTCTCAGCCAAACTCTGGCTGCAGTTTCATTCAGGCATCCACCTCTCCACAGAAGAGCTCCCCCCGTCCTCCGCTGCAAGCAAGCCTTGTATAGCTTTTCCTACTTTCCTTGAACCATAATGAATCTCCCTCAGCCCTCAGCCACACTGGCTCAGAAAATGGGGCTATTTGCTCTGCATCTACGCTTCAAAGTGAGACTTCTTTCCATGGTTCCATGGCCTTTTATCCTTCCTTCAAAGGGCCTTGGAGAACAGATCGCCTTTGGAGTACTCCCTCCTTCTGGGGTAAAGTGACTTCCTGTGATGAAAAAGTGCTTCACCTCCCACCACACCCTTTGAGGAGTGTTCTGCAATCAGTTGTGTCCAAGAGGTTTTTCTCGGCGGAGCTCCCTGGTGCCCAAGTTGGGTAGGCAGTTGAATATGTAGGTCTGGAGCTCAGGAGAGAGATCACAGCTGGAGACACAGGTTTTGATCATTCCCATGGAGCTATTAATATCATGGATTGACATCATGGCAGAGGGTGAGATATTCAGCTAAGTAGATGGAAAATATAAACGAATTTCCACAGCACTCTAAATCCTCTGGAAGGTGTGGACAAGCTCCATGAAGCCTGGCCTCCTGCATGTGAGAGAGAGAAAGAAAAATAAGAGAGTGAGAGAGAGAGAAAAAAGTATAGCAATTGGGAACCCACATTATGCAGCGAATGCTTAGAAAAAGCACAGAAAAAGAACACGAAAGGCTGCAGTTGTGTGCAGCTTTTCCTGAGTTAATGAGGAACACAGGTTATTCAGTCTTTGCAAGAGTATTTTGGAGGCAAACAAAGCCTTTTGTGACAGTTAATTTATGAAGATTTATAGACTTTGTACCGAACAACGGTACTTAAAGTAAATGCATGAGGGAGATGAAGACTTAGCAGGAACAGCCTGGAACAATAAGGGGTCATTCTGGCGCAGTTGGTAGAGTTTGTGGTTTGACTTGAGACGAAGAGAGGCTGTTTCCAAAGCTACACCAGTTAAAGGTTATTCTCTCCCCAACCCCCAATGCCTTAGAGATAAGAATTGGAGGACTATGTCAAAACCCACTATGCAGACTTTATAGTTCATTTTGTGTAAGTAATCATGGTATTTATAGTAAATTGAATCTGGGTTGCCACATTTAATGAATAAAAATATGGGATGCCCAGTTAAATGTGAATTTCAGATAAACAATAAGCAATTTTTTTCAGTGTATATCTCATGCAATAACCATCTGGCACTTTATCTGACAGCCTCAAACTGAATCTAGTTCTCATGAGAGAGTCATATTCAACATTCTCAACAAAACCTGTAGTTATCCTCATAAGGGCTCAAGTTAAAGGCCCTGTAGGTATTGCTGTTTTCCTTTGAGCTGACTTAGTGTCCTCAATAGCTCGACCATACATTGTTTCTCCAGTTTCTCTACAAATAGCTCCATTCAAAGAAACACTCCAGATTCTCACCTCTCAAGTCTGCTAGATGCTTCAGGTGGTTTTCTATTATTGACATTTTTTTTCCCTCCCCTGTCTCCTACCATTTGCCTTTTGGGATGGTGCCTGCTTCCCAAGGTGACCCATTTCCTCTGCCTCACAGCCCACAGCTGGGAGCCAGCCTTGCCCACTTCCAAGTTGTAGGTAACTTGGAATCATGACCAAGGTAGTGCTCTGCACCCTACTCACCCAGTTAGCAAGACAGATCTGATAGATCTTCCCTAACTATTCAAGTCAAGAATTTCATGCCCATAGCAATCGAGATGAGGAGAGAAGTCGCTCTTCCAGAACACTGTCTCATTAAGGCTGAGTTCTGCATGGTTTTTCACAGCAATAAAGGCTGGGGAGTGAAGAACCAATTCTTAGTGACCCTGCAGTTAAGGCAGAGGCAAACATATCTTGTTAAGATTATTTTTACACAATTTCATTTTATAAATACTAGGATGAGGGGGCTTGCACAATATTCTTAGGAGCTTTAGACTCAAGCTCAAAGCCTAATTCCAAAGAACCTTTTCATATTTATTCACCCTGAAATAAAAGACTTTAATTTGAACTGACAATCCCGACATTTCATTAGAATTAAAATCATGTAAAATCAATTCACGTTACCAGGATTGTTTATTACAGAGAAGGAAGGAAAAAAAATAACCCAATGGTGGTAGATCTAACCCACCAGTTATTCAGAGAAGACACTTTTGCTACTGATATACGTGAGTCCACCCGGTCCCCCCGAAACCTCTCCTTGAGCATCTCTGTGGTTATGTGTCAACATTTCTTGTGACCTGGAGCCCTAAGAGTTCTGTTCTTGGTCCTCAGAAACATTTTTACCCTTTGCCAAGGCTGGCAGTGATACATGCCATGTCTTTTTCAACTAGAGGTTTAATTTCTACCAGAGTTCTGTTAACATCTTTCTACTAGTTTGTTACCTGGGTCTAGTTTCTGCAGTGGCTCGGGGTGGGTTAGATCTGGGCAGGATCAGGACAAGGTCCAGGAACCACTCCCAGCTGGTTAAAACATTATTTCCATGTGAGCTCATACCATCCCTACAGCTTTTCATGGAAACAGCTCAGCATTATCTAGCAACATCTGGAATGACTCTCCTCTCCCTCTTTCCTCCTCAAAGCGTGAACGCTGTGGGAGATTTTTACCTCATGTGACTATATGCCCCGTAGATGTGAATAGCGTTGTGACTGCATTTATCCATGTGGACAAATGAGTTTGTACATGTAAAAATCTTTGAGGCTGAAGCCAAACAAGGCCCCTTTTCAGAAACACAGACTTTTCCCACCCTTCATTCCTTGGAGCTCACAGCTATTTTTATAGCAGCACTGGAGTCTGGAGATTTGGGAAGAAGCCAAATGTTTTGGGTGTGTCTGTAGAGACTTGAGGATCTTTGGAAAAAAGCAGCAAAAGAAAACTAATTTTTTTCCCCCCTGGCATCTAAGCATTTCTCTTAATCTGTATCATCTATGTGAGTCTTATGCTAAATTCTTTTGCATTGGGTGGGGGGGAAGGTAGGCTATGTTGTAATATTCTCTGTAATCTTGCTTTTCTGTCACTTTTGAGCCCTTTTTTCTACTGCCAAATCATTGACCTGTCTGACCTTTGAAGCACGGATAAACTCTGACCTTCATGGAAATTCTATCATCTCGGTAAAGGAAAATTTTAGCTCCAGCCAGGCCTAGAATTCTACAATGAAGGGAAGCTGGGATGAGATTTTTATTGGAATAGTGTACTCTCCAATGATTTACTAAAATGAACATTTTAAATAATTCCTTTTTAAAAAATATTATCCTTAGAACAATTATTTTGAAGTATGTTAGATGGTACCTGAAATTAGATAAAAAAAAATAGCAAGATAATAATAAACCTAATGTTTTCTCATAGTGCACAGATCCTAACTTCAAATCCTACAATTTTATAATAATGACTATTGTTCTTAATATCACTCATATGAAAAGTTACTTCATAAATTATTTAGTGTTTCCTTCCTTACCTACTCATATCTTGCCCCAATTCTGAAGGGCATTTTCCATCATTAAATATGTTGTGATATTGCTTTTCCAAACTCTTAGTTCCACAGGACATGAAGGGTTTATTAAGATGGGCATGATTCCAAGTACCATAGAAAAAAGTAAAAAAAATTTTTGGACAATATCAAAGTCATAATACTTGATACTTATTTGCCAAAGTATTATTTGATTTCCAGGGAAGAACTTACATATCAGTTTGAGATCAAAGAGTCGTTAACCAATGTGAAAGTTGAAACAGGCTGCAGAGGTTAGGTTCAGATTCTGAATAAAGTCGTCTGCTACTGACACAGGGATAGTAGAGCTCTCCAGGGACCATCCTTCCAGACCCAGTCTGAGGGGCTCTGGAATATGGAGTGGAAATCACTATTAGCTGGCTGATAAAGTACCTGGAGGACCAACAGGTAAAATGCTATTAGCATGAGCCCCTTCACCCACACGTTCTTTTACTGGCATTTCATAACCCTTCTTGTCTCCACCAAAAGCAGGAGAGGCCGGGCGCAGTGGCTCATGCCTGTAATCCTAACACTTTGGGAGGCCCATGCAGAAGGATCGGTTGAGGCCAGGAGTTTGACACCAGCCTGAGCAAAAGCAAGACCCTGTCTCTACAATAAATCAGAAAAATTAGCCGAGTGTGGTGGTGCTTACCTGTAGTCCCAGCTACTTGGAAGGCTGAGGCAGGAGGACCACTTGAGCCCAGGAGTTTGAGGTTACAGGGATCTGTCATGATGCCACTGCACTCTAGCCAACACAACAGAGTGAGACCCTGTCTCAGAAAAAAAAAAAAAAAAAAGGAAGGAGAAACAACCAAATAAATATAAATGTTGAGCACCTATTATATGCCATGAGATATTTTTTAAAAAAGGAAGACTGGGTCCTTGCCTTGCTGCCCAGCCTTGCTAGGGAGCTAAGCCACTTTCACACGAACTCAGAGTCCTGCAGGAACACATCTACCTGCTGACTGAGTACTTCCTATTTATGCTCTGGGACAGGGCATCATGATCATCACAGCACCCTGGGGAGCTTGTTATAAATGCAGACCACTTGTAGGTCATCCCCAGAGGTTCTGATTTAGTTAGGGTGACAAGGGCCCAGGAATCTGCATTTTCACAAGCACACATAGTTTAATGCAACTGACCAATGTTGTCGTCTTTCACATCAGGTTTCATCTGTTAAGAAAATGTTAGGCAGGAGAGATTGGCTCCAGCTGATAAGATTTTGTCAGGCTCCATGCACTGAAAGATAACCTTGAGGATTAATGGGCTTAAAAATATATATACATATCTGTCTGTCTGTCTATAGATTAAGGTACTTGTGTATATAGTCACCAGTTTGATTTAAGTTTGGAAAATATTAATGCCCTTTGGTATTATTTACCATACGAGAATTATTTTTTGAGGGGAAAAAAAAACCAAAACAAAACAGCAGGAGGCTATTCTCAAACTCTTTTAGCTGGATTCCAAAAATCACTCAAGTCTGTTATAAAGACTTCTTGTGGCAGAAAGTCTCCGTGTCATATGTGCCTAAGGAAGTTGTGTGCATATAAGGAAGAGGAGAAGAAGGAGCAGAGAGAGCTCTGTGTAGTTGTCTTTTGGTCATGTGCTCCCGAAGCAGGGAATAGAGTGCCATTGTTGCAGCTGAACGTAGGAGCAAGTTCAGACCCCTGAAAGAGCGGGTAGCACATTCTTCAGACCAACATTTCATTTCAGATCCTTGGCAGCAGTCCCGTTTTCAGAGTTTCTAAACTGGCATAGGTTTGAGGCACCAGTTAGTCAGAGAAAATAGAATGTATTAATAGACTCAGGTGGTGTGACTGAAAGGCAGTGTGACTTTTACATTATAAATAAAATCCCTGGTTTTCAAAATGTCCCCAGCCCTCCATTCCCCAGCCTCCCACACTCCCTATAAATCGGATATAAGTCCACACGTTCCTGTAAGAGAGGACAGTGCCTTCCACCGAAAATCCCTGAAATGCATGCTAAGCACAGGAAGCAGACCTCAAACCTTACACCTCACCCTAATATTTAAGCATTGGGGCTGGGTGAAGCCAGGAATTTGTATTTAACAAGCACCCATGGAGTTTCTGATGAGGGTGATGCTTGGACTACAATTTGACGCGTTCTACACTAAGGTGTGCATGCCTGAGGTTGGAGCCTTCCTCCAAAGGCAGAGGGAACCCTGGGCCCATGAATCATGGGGAAGGGCAGAGAAATGAAGCCCTGGGCATAATAATAGCACGTCCTTTGCTGTTTTTCTCAGGATTAGCCTCCTATAATCCTCTGTACTAGGCAGATGTTTAAAATATAGAAACAAATGGGAAAGAATTGAAAAAGGTCTGCAGTTTCTTAAGTTCAGTATGGGTAAGATCGTAAGACGGGATTGTGTTTTGCCAGAGGAGGAGGTTCAAAGCCCTTGAGTTTGTGACTCAGGGAACACATATCAGCTGCGGTTGGTCTGGAGCGTGGAGCACGACTGAGGACAGCTGGAGCGCGTTCTCTTTCTCACACTTCCCTCATCAGGAGCACGCGCACCTGGAGCTCTGAGGGCCCAGACGCTGCACCGTGAGAAAGACTGTGACTGAACTTGTGACCAAGGGTTTGGGAAGTCTGCCGAGGAAAATGCTTGGCATGAAATGTATTTTCCATCCAGCTTTCCAGGAGCAGCCAGGGCCTCAGAAAGGCTGAGTGGAAATGGGCTGGTCCCACGTCAGAAGGGAGAAGACTGAGAAGAACTGAAAGTGGAATGATCCCTCGAGAGGAACCATCTGGGAGAAGGTGCTGGAGCCTTCCATGAAAGGCAGGGGGAGGTAGGAGTGGAGCTCACAGCAGAAGGCCCATGGGCCTGACACAGGAAGCTTCTGGCCTCTCCCCAGTATCCACATGGGTCGTGCAGTGCTACCCATGAGTGATCCTAGTTGCCTAGCGAGTGCTCAAGTCGAGCAAAACTTTACTCCCAACACTTAATGCCAGTGGTTTCTATGAGGTGATATTTGTGCCAACAAGCCTAGAGTAATTTAGTTTGCAGATAAAAATCTCCATTTGTGCACATAATTTATTGCAGAGCACACATTTGGTTATATGTTTGAAATCAGAGTTAGGGGCCAGTTATGAAAAAGTGGGAAAAAAATAAATTCTTCCTTTTGATAAATGCCTGGAAGTAACTTTTTTTTTTTTTTTGGCTTAAACAACATGAGAGGTGAAAATAGTTAACTTGTTCTGTAAACAGCAGACTAGGTGTTGAGAGAGACAGGAATTATTTCTTAGCAGATTTAAGAGAGCATCCTAAGCTAGATCGTTAGTTTCATAGATGAAGAAGTGAAATTCCAACGTGGTCAAGTGATTAGTTCCAGGAGAACAGCTCGTGGCACCCAGGCCTCTGACTCTGGTCCCTTGTCCTTTCGACTACACCAGGGTTCCTCCTGCTGAAGCTGCAGACTCAGGAATGGTGGATGAGGAAGACCCAGGAGAAGCCATTGGAGCCTTTAGAGACAAGCAAAGTGGTTTGGAGGAGAGATGGGAGGGGAGAAACTGCCATCAGGCAGAACAACTAAGAATAGGATCAAAGTCAACAGGGACGCTGTAGCAAAGTGGTATAGGCAGGACCACGTTGGGTGGAGGGAACTGGAGATTTTAGGAAAGAACAGTATCACCTGAAAGAACTTTAAAGAAAGAAAGGGGTGTAAAAGTCAGACAGGGAAGCCGGGGAAGGGACGAGAGCTCAGGATGCTGTCGAAATGCTTGAGATGTCTGCGGTCCTGTCCGCTGTCACAGACGAGGCTGAAAGGCTGGCTGGGGCCAGAGCACAGGGCTGTTGCGTGTCAGGCGCAAGGTGTGTCAATGTGTGTCACTGGTGTGTTGGAACAGGTGAGTACTATGATCGAGCCCATGTTTTAGGAGCATTAATCTGAAAACAGCAGGTAAGATGGGCAAGCGTGGAGTCAGAGACAGGAGAGAGAGTCTTGCAACAGTGAAGGGTGTATTCACAGGGCCTGAGTGAGGGCAGTGGCAATTATAGCCTTTGGGATGTATGAGCTGGAAGTGAAGCTGGGCTTGGTCAGGGAAATGATGAGTTTGGTTTCGGACCTATTGCATTTGAGGTGCCGACAGGCTATCCCCATGGACATGCCCAGCTGGCAGCAGCCAAAAATGAGCCTGATGGTAGGAACACCGGGTTGGAGAAAAGAGCCTAAGGAGCTGCCGGTGCTTAAGGTGGGGGAAGCAGGGGGAAGGGGGAAGGAGGTGAGGGAAGGAGAGAGAAAAGCAGGCACCCCCTGTGTGAGAGCCCACTGTAGTGCAGAGAGACAGAAGCCAGAGAATCAAAGAATTTCAAGGAGGAGGAGGCGGCAGTAAACAGTGTCACCTGCTGCAGTGAGGCCAGGGCTCGTGGTCCGTGGGGCTAGGGACATAGCTGGGGCTAGCCACACAGCACTGTGTGCAGGACAGCTCAGGACGGAGGCACTGAAGTGGAGGAAGAGTTTAAGCTTAGGCCAAGGGTGTGGTATAGTTGAAGGAAGGATTTTAAAAATGTAATCTCCTTCATTCCTTCATTCATTCATTCACATCCATTAGTGTAGAAGAGACATAGGTCTGTTTGTCAGCAAGGGATAAGACAGCGCAGAGACCAAAGACGTGAGCCGGCCGCGTCCATGGAAATGGCTCGGAGACGGTTAGAGAAGGTGGCGTGGGGAGCAGCGTGAGGAACCAGCCTTGGCTCGGGACGGGCCCATTTCCTTCAGACACGCTGGAAATTGCTGGTGAAGCTACAGAGGAAGTTAAGGGAAAATGGATGTTGTTCAGTGGGGACAGAATTTCACTTGGGGATGATGAAAAATTCTGGAAACGGCGGTGACGGATGCACAACAATGTGAATGTGCTTCAGGCCACTGAATTGTATACTTAAAAATGGTAAAAATGGTAAGTTTTATGCTACGTATATTTTACCACAATGAAAAAGAGAGGAAGAGAGAGGGAGGGAGAGGCTGACCATGAGTTTTCAGTCCAGTGGAGGGTGAGGGGGAGCCCTGAGAGGCAGGTCTCTGCGGGGGAGGATGTGGGGAGAAGAGATTTTGAGCACCCACACCAGGAACTCCGTAGAGGCCTCCGGGAACTGGAGGCCAGAACGGGCCAGTCGCAGGGGGGAGATGAGAGAGCCTCCTCTTCTTGGTAAATCTTAATCCTGTCATGACCCTTGTTTGCTTAAGTCTTGTCAATGGCTTCTCATTTCTCTGAGGATAAAATCCTAACTCTTTTCCGGGACCTCCCAGGCAGGGTGTGGACAGAGCCCTGCTTTGCCCTCCAGCCCTGTCCACACCCCTGTCCCCTCAAACTCCTCAATGCAGCACATGCACCTTCTCAGTCTCTCAAACATGCCAGGCATGTCCCCACCCCAGGACGTTTGCACATGCAGTTCCCCCTCACCCTTCAGGTTTCCGCATGAGCCTCCCTCCCCGTGACCAGCTCCTCAGCCCACCGCTGTTGAAGTGGCCTCCTCTTCCCCCTCCTCTATCCCAGCAATCATTCGTTTTCCTTCATGGCACGAGTCACATGGTGATGTGGTGTATGTATTTCTGTGTCGACTCGTTTCATGGCTGTCCCCTGCGGGTCTGTGAGTACGGGGGCCGCCGTGTCTGTCCTGTCTCTGTCCCCAGCACCTTTCCACGCAGAGGAGGAGCTCAGCAAATATTTGTTGAATGAGTGAATAGATCAGTCAATCTCTTGGCTTTTTTCAATAACATCCAGCGGTGATTGCACAGGACCAGGAAGGCGAGTTGGGGAGGGCAAGGAATGTTGGCTACTGGGGAGAACCCCACTGATTAATGATGGATTCTGAGGCCCAGGTTGGAAATGACAGGAACTGAAGCCAGGAAGGGGGAGATGGGCTGGCTTGGAGAGGTCATCTCCACGAGTGAAGGGACGGGCAGTCCTTGTGTCCAGCTTTGTCATGGAGTGTTTCAATATGCGTGAGTGTGTACACATTCACGTGGGCGGGACTTGCTGGATTCAACCAAAATGGATATGTGAACCCAGTAGGACCTTGACTAGGACTGAGATGAGAGTATCCGAACAGAGAAGAGATGCAAATATGTGTGTTTATTTCATATTTGAGCTCTGCATAGCAAATTGAAGGTTGTTAGGCTGAAAAGCCCATTAGAATCCCACTCCAATTTACTCCATGCCCAATACAGTCTGAAACATAAACAGTAGTAAAAGCAAGCATTGAGCAGTTGCTCCAAATCAGCACTTGCACTTTACACATTAGCTCATTTAATCCTCACAATAGCCCTCTATGGTAAGTATTATATAATAATTTCCCGAAGAACAGACAGCGAGCAAGGTAGCAAAGCCCTCATTAAACCCAGATCTCTCTGTCTGCCGACACCGGGCTTTTCCCATTCTGCTAGAGTGTTGCCAAGTGTACAGGGCTTTGCATTCATGGTCACTGCTACTAAGGAGATAACAACCCCAAAGCCATTGCAGAGAGGCTGGAAAATGAAGGTAAAACCCCCAGAAGGTTTGCAGAACACATATCATCCATGTGTTCATGTGAGACAAATAGTTGCCCATTACACAACATTTATTACCAAGTTACTTGAATTCAGGCCTAAAATCTTTCCTTTTGCAAAGGTGCATTTAAAAATACCTTGCCAGACTCATATCTTAGAGTAATTACTTGATTACTTGATTGGAAGAGTGCCCCCATGGAAGTGCCACACGTTGGATCCCACTTGCATTGTCCTTCCTCCCCCCTTTGAGTACCAAATGCTGTCTTTGGCATTTTGCAGATTGGACATAAGGTGTTGCCTTCAGGGCCATAAAATGAGAGTGACAATTTTCTCCCCTGCTTAATGCTATACCCAATTTTAGTTTTCTGTTTATACAAATTATTAGGACCAGTAGTATAGGGAGCAGATTTCGGGTGGAGTTTTGTTGAAATTTCAGCTTGGGAGCTTGGAAGGAAAAAGTCAGATCAAAGTGAAGCAATGTGAGGAAATGTAAATATTAGGGTTGGTGGTGGTGGTGAAGCTGGGGGAAATGGCTTGGTGAGGATGATGAAATGCCCGTCCATCTGACAGCAGATTTCCAAGGAGAAATGTTTTTTCATGACTGGCTCACATGTAAATAGTCAACGGAATGGATTATTTTTTGCAAAAGTGAGTTCAGAAAACCTACTTGATAATATGCATTCAATCTGCTTTGCTTTCCTGGTGATGTCAGTATTTTCCAGCATAAGCAAGCCCTCATAAGACGCATGGAGGGTGCGATCCGGGCAGGAAGCCTTCCAAAATCAGTTTCCTTTGTGGAATGGAGAGACGGTTCCATTTGGAATTTGCTGGAATATTTTTGAATCCTGGCAGTGACAATCACAGGCCCAAAAGAAATCAATTGGTACTTTGAGAGATTTCTGCCTCCCTTTCTGACCTTAATAAATGGTCTTACAAACAATACAGAAATAACATATTTAAGAGTTTAATGCAGAATTGCTGTTGCATGGCACAGGAAGCATTAATGTTAGGGCTCCATGAATTACTTTTTTCCCTTACTTTCATTTGCATCTGTACTGCTCCTGAGGGGGTGGGAACACACATTTGACAGACTGAAGTCACGTTAAGAATATAGTATGTTGGCTTTGCAAGAAACATAGGTTTAAAAGGATCACTCTCATCTTCATCAGCCCAAAGCCATGTGGGAAAGGAATTAACCTACTCATAACGTGAAGTGGACAAGACTTACCCCGAGGGGAGTGGCTAGAAAACAAAACATTCCACTTTTAGTCATAAACAATGAAGATTTCTCTTCATTGTGATGAGAATCTCACACTTCACTCTGAGCGCAAAGCTGAGTGTGCAACCTGTGGAAAGCCGTGTGCAGGTTAAGTGGATGCTCACACTCTTCTGTTCATGGTTGAAGGGCCCTGTTTATAGATCAGAGGGTTTGGCTAGGGCTTCTGTAATAAAATGCCATCAACTGGGTGACTTAAACAACAAAATTGTATCGTCTCACAGTTGTGGAAGCTGGAAGTCTGAGATCAAGGTGTGACAGGATCGGTTGCCTCCGAGGACAGTGAGGGAAACTCGGTCCCTCGCCTCTTTCCTGGCTCCTGCTGGTTGCTGCCAGTCTTTGGTGTTCCTTGACTTGTAGAGGCATCACCCTGATCCCTGCCTTCATCTTTACGTGGTGTTCTCTCTGTGCGCATGTGTTGGTGTCCAAATTTCCCCTTTTGATAAGGACACCAGTCAGTTGCATAGGGCCCACGCTAATGACCTCATTTTAACTTGATCACCTCCACACAGACAGTATCCCCACATGAGGTTGCATTCCAAGGTCCTGGCGTTAGGGCTTCGACATATGAATTTGGGTGTTGGGAAGGGGGAGGACAAGGACACAACTCAACCTACACCAAAAGAGTTGGCCTCTTGACTTGGGAGTTGGGAATTGATCAACTAGTTTATAGATTATATAGGCTCTTTTTTTTGTTTTTGTTTTTTTTTTTTGAGACAGAGTCTCACTCTGTTGCCCAGGCTAGAGTGCCATGGCGTCAGCCTAGCTCACAGCAACCTCAAACTCCTGGGCTCAAGCTATCCTTCTGCCTCAGCCTTCAGAGTAGCTGGGACTACAGGCATGCGCCACCATGCCCGGCTAATTTTTTCTATTTTTGGTAGAGACGGGGTCTCGCTCTTGCTCAGGCTGGTCTTGAACTCCTGAGCTCAAATGATTTGCCCGCCTCAGCCTCCCAGAATGCTAGGATTACAGGCGTGAGCCACCACACCTGGCCATATACAGGCTCTTGATTTCTCCTCTCTACCTTTTTTTGCTGCCCAATTTCTTATAATACAAGTTAAGCTGAAGAAGGGAAAAACAAGCCAACGTCTCTCAGCTTGCTGCACAAAGCTTTGGTGTCAGGCTGGGGGTCAAAACGAGGCTTTAAGTCTGTGGTGTGTGCAGATGGCTTCCTGTCACAGTCCTCGATACAGCGTGGCGGCTGGACTCAGTCTGGAATGCCAGACCTAATTATAAGCGACGGTGGTGTAGGAATGTCATCCAATTTGAAAGTGGGACCCACAATATACAATACGCCCTCCTCTCACGATGCTGGCTGCCATGCGATTTGATCATTTGATAGCTTCGTCGGGTGTGTGGCGGTGGCAGGGGCTACTCTAGGCTGGAAGGGTGTGAAGCTGGAGACCTCAGCAAGCCCGCACTCACCGGGGCAGAGCTGGGGCCCGGGGCGGTGCTGCCACGCTGTCTGTGCTTGCTACAGAAGGTGGCTCATGGAACAGACCAGGCAGAGCTGGCCAGCACCCTGGCTCCCAGGTCAGAAGGTGATTCGACTCTTATGAAAACCTCTTCCCACACGTCACCACCTCATTTTTCCTTCTCACGCCTTCCCAAGACCTCCCTCATGTGAGACACACCTACTTTGCTTCATCTTTCCATCTCATTAACTTATTTTAAGGGAAATAGTTTTAACAGCTTTCTCCCAGGGAAATTATTCTGAAATTTTGACCACCAGACTTTTTCCAGAACGCAGCAGTTAACTTTTTAAGGTATCAAGGAGAAGACGTTTAGAAAATAAAATTTCATTTTGCTAATTGCCACACTGCATAGCTCTTAGAAGGCTGTGGTTAGGGTTACGGGAGAGAGGCTCCAGAGCGGATTGCAACACAGGGCTGACCTTTTGCCACCCGGCTGAAGCTCGAAAAACAAAACCAAATCCCATCTTACTAACCATACCTGCGTCTTTTCTGGGAAATACCCCCCGAATACAAGTTTGTTTGTTTTTTAAGATGGTTTTTCCTTGCCTGGGAGAACAATCCCAAAACTTTAAGTCAATAAGGTTCTCATGCTACATAAGCATTTTGCCTTTTGGGGCTGAGCTCGAGGTTTTTTTTTCCTCTTCCTTCTCGAACACACATCAAATGCCTTAGATCACAGTTCATCCTGGGCAGGTTATGCAATTTTAATCACATAAATGTGGAAATGAAAGGTCTAAGTAGAGCTAAAACAGGACACTTTGTTTTTAAACCAAAGTAAGCAAAGACAGCAGCAGAGGAGAAAAGCAATTCATTAGGACCCTCTCTGGGGCCAGTGTGTATCTGTCCTAGTCCCTTCTACTTTGTCCACTGTTTCCTTCACCCCCATCCCACTGTGCTCAGCATCCTCTATCTCGTCCCCCTTGGTGCAGCTCTGGCCTTCCAATTCTATTCCACTTTCTTCCACTGCACTCATGCAACTTAAGAAAACAAATTTAATCTAATATCTTTGTAACAATGCGTTTTCTCCTCTCAGGAATAAAGTGGAGTGTCTGAGATGAGGTGACGCTTAGCACAGTGCATGAACTGCTTGTTGATGGGGTCTGGTTGCGGGGCCTGGGAGACGGTGGTATCTTTGCCTACCGGTATGGCCCCTGTTATGAATAATAGCTAATATTTAGTCAACACTTACTATGTGCTTGTGTGTTAGCTTGTTTCTATTTTATAACAACCCATAACAAAATGGAAAATGGTTTTATTTTACAAGTGAGGAATTTGAGGGTAAAAGGAATGACCTTCCTTGGCAACAGCTCCTTGGCAATCCTGGGAGAGTTGGGAAGGGAACCCAGGTCTTTCTGACCCAAACGTTAACCATCACCCGGTATCTGGTCACAATTAGAAGAGAGCCAGGAGATAGGGAGGCAGGATCCCTTAGTGATTTTGAAACAGAGTTATTTGAGATTCAGAAGATGGAAGTGCCAGGAAAAGCCGTTAAGTTCTAGTGTTTTCTATTCTCCTTTAGTCATGGGGAGGGGTGGATGCAGATATGACTTAAGATGAGGCCCATGGAAACGTTAGCAGGGGTCCTCAAACTTTTTAAACAGGGAGCCAGTTCACTGTCCCTCAGACTGTTGGAGGACCGGACTATAGTTTAAAAAAAAAAATATGAACAAATTCCTATGCACACTGCACATATCTTATTTTGAAGTAAAAACCAAAATGGGCAAAAACACCCGGTGGGCCGGATAAATGTCCTCGGCAGGCCGCATGTGGCCCGTGGGCCGTAGTTTGAGGACGCCTGCGTTAAAGCGTCTGATGTAGCCATACGGTGGAATTCTATTTAGCCTTCAAAAAGGAGATCCTGCCCTTTGCAAGAACATGGATGAACCTGGAAGACACCATGCTCAGTGAAATAACCCAGACACAGAAGGACAAACACTGCACAATTCCACTTACACGAAGTGCCTAACAGAGTCTCACTCACAGAAGCAGAGAGTAGAATGGTGGTTGCCAGGGGCTGGGGGGAGGGGAAATGGGGCGTTGTGAAATCAGTGGGTATAAAGTTTTAGTTCTGCAAGATCAGTAAGTTCTGGAGATCTGCAGCACAGCATAGAGCCTATAGTTAATAATACCGTATTGTACCCTTGAAAATCTGTTAAGAGACTAGATCTCATCTTAAGTATTCTTACCACCATCAAATAACACAATACCACAAAACAAACCCTCACACGTGCATGAACTTTTCCCAGCCCTAGGGCGGGGGTTAGGACGCAGGAAGTGGTGGAAAAAGCCAAAACTAGATGGAGCGAGGTGTGGATTAGTGGGCAGAGCATCAGGGGAGGGCCAGGGCATGGAGGGTATTGGAGAAAGCACATCTGGAGAGAGGTAGCGTTCCATGCAGGGAGACAAGGAAATAGGGGCAGTAAACGCAGTCACTTGCCTTCTTGGGACTCCCTCTTGCTGATGGCCTCCTAGTGACTGCATGTCTTCTACCTCCACCTGTCAAGGCTGCTTTTAAGAAAGATACAGAAAGGTGCCAGATATGCCTGTCCCCTTCATCAGGCAAACACTTTCAAGGACACCCCCAGCAGAGCTGTGCTTCTGTCTTATTGGCCAGAACTATGACTCACGGCCACCCAAGGCTAAAAAGGAGGCTGGGAAAACAAGTCGGTGGGCAGGGATTATAGCCACAAGGAAGAAGAGTAAGGGTGAGTAAGCAACTGTATCTGCAGCTGCTGCTGTTCTTATTCACACCTTAGTGTAAATAGCTCATCAGGTTGCTTTTTACCTGAGACCAATGATGCTATAAGAAAGGAATTTGTGCAGGATAAAGACAGACCCAATGTGAGCAACAGGAAGAATGGGTTCAATTTGTATGCTGTACTTTAAGAAAGCAATGTGAGGGGTTCAAAGTGCAGATTGTTGTACAGACAGAAACTAGCCAGGCAGTTGGTGGGCCCAAGGTGGAAGTAGGGCCAGGTGACAGGGGAGGTGTGATGAAAGCAGAATGCAATGACAGTCATGATGAACCTGATTTATTTTGTAATGTTCCCAGGATTGACAACTTCTCTGGGGTACCAGCTCCTAAAAAACCTCCGATGCTGCCTTTTGCCATGTGAACTTAACTTCATTCAGATGCTTGCTGTAAAAAAGTACACCCAAGACCCTTTCCAAGAGGTTAAGAAAGATGCTAGCAACCTGCAGCATGGCTCAGCACTGCATGGAGAGGGGCCCAGGGAGCAGGACCTCCTGGCTGTCGGTCACTGTTGTCGGGGAGTTGGTCTGGCCATGCCCCAAGCTGTATGGCCTTGGGAAGTGGCATGGGGAGAACACCCTAGAAGATGCCTTCGCTGAGCTCCAGACCATTAGGGCTAATCTTGAATTCATTGGCCAAGAACAAAGCCAATCATGAATTAGTTCAGCAGAAGAGCCAAAAGAAGGGAGATCATGAATCATTCCATTGAATTACTTTTCTTTCATTTTTTTCCCAGTTAATTTTCCTTCTTTAATTTCATTTTTGGAAGTTGCTTTGACCGTGGAGCTTGGGTTTTTCCTGCTGTGAGGTCAGGCCCCTGGGCTTTGGAGGGATCATTTACATCCTTGGTGTCTTGATGGGTAGGGCTGCTGTCTCCTCTCAAAGGCAGACTCTGTGGGCACTGCAGTGGGTGACATTTCTTCTGTGACTTGCCAAAGGCCATTTATAGAGCTAGGGAGGAGCCACCATCCTTGGGGTTCTGGTTGACCTTGTAGCGACAGGAGGCCCAGAGAGGGTTTCTTTGCCCTTCAGTGTAACTTGTATCACTTCTGCCTCAAGCATTTGGCATCAAATCACTGGAAGATGATTTTTAAAACTTTCTCTTTTAAAGAGATTCCATTGATTTATCATGCCAATGCTGGTACTTCCCCATATGCGAATAAGAGTGATTTATGACAATGTTTTTGTCTTCTAAAATTGTAACTCATGAACATGGGTGTATTTTTCTTCTGGGTACCTAGCTGAATCACTCCATAATGAGCTCTGATTGCACAAACCAACCCATTTCTCCACTTAAAGTCAAGCTGTCTCTTCAAGGCTGGGTTTTGTACCTGGTAGTTTAATCTTACATGCTCATCCTTGTTTACTACAAGTAAAAAAATTTCTTAAGAAAATCAAACCGACTATTTTTATTTGGAGAAAGTCGGATAATGGGGACTGTTCTACTTATTTTAGAATTTTGATATTCTAGTGATATTAATATGTTAAAACAGTGTCACTAGTTTTCTCAAAGGCCAAAGTATATTTATCAAGCACCTGTGCTAGTGTGCTGTATTAGGCATTGGATAAAAAAAAAAATATATATATATATATATATACAGTCTTCTTAGAAGTAGTTTTCAATCTAGGGAATAAATTAATGTTTTCTATTTGAGTCCATAAAATTAATTTCAAAGTGATTTGAAAATTACTTGTAGAATTGACTGTTTTTAGGTTTGTCTTTCCTTTCTCTGCCATCTCACAGATCTTTGTAGGTTTTCTTTGTCTCCTCTGCCAGCCAGTAAGCTGCTAAATGATTTTGGATAAATAAATAAACATCTAGGAATGGAAAGGAGAGTAAAGTTAAACAAATAGTAATGAGTTAAACTAATCCTTATAAAGGTAGAAATTATTGGAATAGAAATGCACAGTTTAACTAAGGCACAGACTAAGATAGCAACATAAAAACACTCAGAAATATTTGCACTTATTCCCCCAAACTTAGTTGGGCTCCTTTTGGTGGCAGAGGGGGAGAGTGGACATGAATGTTTCATTTTGGGGCCATCGGTATGTGTTTCTCCATTCAACTCAGAGAAGTTCCACTCTTATTAACACTGTCACCATCTCTGGTGGGTCCCACGGCAGCAGCCTCCTAGTTTGATATCCCTGACTACTATGGTCTGAATGTCTGTACCCTCCAAAGTTCATATGTTGAAATCCTAACCTCCAAGGTGATGGTATTCAGAGGTGGGGCCTTTTGGGAGATTATTAGGTCACGAGGGTGGAGCCCTCACCAATGGGACTAGTGTCTTTAAAAAAGGGACTCCAGAGAGCTCGCTCAACCCTTCCACCCTGTGAGCACACAGCAAGAAGGTGCCATCTGTGAGCCAGAAGGTGGGTGCTCACCAGACCCTACATCTGCCTTGATCTTGGACTTCCTAGCCTCCAGAACTGTAAGAAACTTCTGTTTATAAGCCGCCCAATTTATGATTATTTCTTTATGACAGCCCCAACAGACTAAGACACAGACCCCTCCACTCAAATAACTTTCTAAATTATAGGCCTTGTTATGTCATCCCTCCAATAAAGACCACCCAATGCCCCATTATCATCTTCAAAGAAAGGGAAGCCCAGTGTCTCAACCAGGCCTGAGTGTGGCCACACTCACCGCACATGTGACTCATCCATCCCCAAATCCACCGTGTAATCTTTTTGCTGCCCTGGAACTTGCCATGCTGTTTCACACCCCTAAGTGGACTGTCCCTCTTTCCGCCTGGTAACCCCATCCCCAGCCTTCCAAACTCAGCTTAAGTCCCTTGAAAAGCTCTGCTTCCTTCTTTCTGTTCCTTTGTGACTGACTTTATCTGCTTCCATTATCATGCCTCTTACTCCACTGGTGTGATTTTGTTTGTATGATTGTCTTTTGGGAACTGGCAGGAACTGGGTCTAGTTCACCTGTGTGTCCTGAGGATCCAGATGGTGTTTCTTACACTGTCAGTGCTGATCCATGCCTATGGGCATGCGTGAGTAAAGGAATGAATGTGACTTTCGTGAAGAGAGAGGATTGCAGCACATTTTTAAAAAAATTATTTACTTATTTATTTTTGAGACAGAGTCTCACTCTGTTGCCCGGGCTAGAGTGCCATGGCATCAGCCTCGCTCACAGCAACCTCAATCTCCTGGACTCAAGCAATCCTCCTGCCTCAGCCTCCTGAGTAGCTGGGACTACAGGCATGCGCCACCATGCCCAGCTAATTTTTTCTATGTATTTTAAGCTGTCCAGAAAATTTCTTTCTATTTTTAGTAGAGATGGGGTCTCGCTCTTGCTCAGGCTGGTCTTGAACTCCTGAGCTCAAATGATTCACCCGCCTCGGCCTCCCAGAGTGCTAGGATTACAGGCGTGAGCCACCACGCCTGGCAAAGGTCTGAAGCATTCTTAATCCTTTGCTTTGGCAGGAAGTCTCAAACGGTAACTGTCTGGACCTTCCCAGAAAATTTTATTTCCAATTCACACTCACGAGTCTACCCAACGCTGAGCAGAAACATTGGAAGGGGCAGACCATGGTTCAGGGCGTGTTCACACCTCTGCCTGGCTCTGGCCTCTGGAGGAGCCGTCAGTCAGGACAGAGTGCCTGGGTTGTGGCAGGAGCATGGCCCAGGGCCGCAGGCTAGGTCGGCTCCACTGTGACGTCCTGGGCAGGGGCATGGGGTCCTCGAGGCTGCCTGTATCGTTCCCTACAGCCAGGGTCTCACAGGGGCCGGGAGGCTCCAAGTCCCCTGAGGAATGTAGCTCTGTGAAGAGGGACGCTGACTTCAGGGGACACGGAGCAGCTGGAACGTGGAGTGTTTTAGGGAACAGAGAGTGGGTAGAGGTGGGGGCTGAGAGGATCCCTGGAGTGAGTTGGGCACAGACGGGGTCACCTGTGGGACAGGTACCAGGTGCAGGCTTCACCTCCTGACCTAGGTGAGAGCAGTTGGGAGGCCAGCGTGGAGGGTGGGCTGCTGCAAGGACATCACACTTAGACTTTGCTACAGGAGGGCAGGGCTGTGGTGGTGTGGGACACTGGCACACGAGGAGTCCCCCCTTTCTTCCGGGTGGTCTTCCAGACTATCTTAGTCCCTTGGGACTGCTGTAACAAAGTATCGCAGACGGGGTGTCTTGTGCATGACAGAATTTGTCTCTCACAGTCTGGAGGCTGGAAGTCCAAGTTCAGGGACCCAGTAGACTCAGGGGCTGGCAGGGGCTGGCATCCGGTTCATAGAGGGCACTTTAGCACCCCATCCTCACATGCCAGGGAGCTCTCTGGGTCTGCTTTCCTAGGAGCATGGATCCCATGTCACCCCCCCAGAGGTCCCACTCCCCATACCATCAGCTCAGGGTTAGGAGTCTATCATGTGAATTTGGGGGACACAAGTGTTCAGTTGGTAACAGACCCACGTCTCCCTCCCAGCTGCTCCAGCCCCCCCGTGCCCCGCCGTCCAGATCTTTTGGGTCTTCTCTGTGCCTGGTTGCTGTGCCTCTGGTGGCTCCTGACCCTCACGGGCAGCGTGGCGTCTCTGTTTTATCTCCCTCTTTCTTACTCAGGTTGCAGAAAGCATGGTTGTGCTCTGCGGCCCCATGCTCACTCCTGGGCTCAGTGAAGGTGCCCTCTCCTTGGCTTCTGGCCACATCCTAGGGACCTCGCCCTTCCGGCCTGGCCTGCGGTGCCTGCCCAGGGGCCTGCCCAGGGGCCTGTTCTCTTCCTGTGACTTCCCACCTGCAGCCCTCCCCGCTGTCCCAGGCGGGTGTTCTCCAGGCTGCGTCTCCTCCTGGTTCTCTGACCCCCTCGCTGGCTCTAACCTGCCTCTAATTTGCTTTGGATTCAGAGCATGTGGCTTCAGCCCACCAACGTCCACCGGCCACCCTGTATTGCCGAGATGATCCTGCCCTCTATCCCTCAGCCCTGCTTGGTTCTGGAGCTGCCCATCTACCCCGTCCCTAAACTCTAAATTCGAGCTTCGCCCTGGACACCCCCTTGCCCCACATCTCACCCTCTGTGCAGATTTGACACTTGAAGAGTCCTGCCTCTGGCCGCTGTGACACAGGCCCCATACAGTCCCCTCCTCCCCCCAGGCTGCTGCCTGTCCCTGAGCTGTCCTCCAGGCAGTGCAGCCAGAAGCTCACATGTGGCCGTGATTCCCCACTGCCGCCCAGCATCTGTGGGAGGAGGTCCCAGCGCCTGTCCTCCCGCCCCCCATCATTCAGCCCAGGGATCCTGTGCTGGTGGTCACTCTGGGCACTGTCCTCTCGCCCCTCTCGTCTGTCTTGCTCAGGCTGCTCACCCATGTCAGAGGGCCAGCTCTGAGCTCCCGTGACTCCCGGGCTGTGGCTGTGCCTTCCCCGAGGCTGGGCTCTGTGCTGTCTGCACTTTGAGACAGGCTGGTTGTCACTTGTTGCAGGCTCTCTAGGGTCTGTCATGCTGCTCCTCAGAGCGGGCACAGACTCTCAGTGGGCAACTGAGATGCTCAAGAAGAACAGTAGGGTCTCCTGATTGGTATGTGCCCTCAGGGGCTGGTGCTGCGCCAGGCGAGCCATTATCGTCCCCACCCTGAAGACAGGAGCTGTGGCTGAGGCAGAGCACTGCAGGCCAGGGCCGCACCCCAGCACCGTGGCTGTGCCAGAGTCTCCAAAACCACGCATACAGTGAGCTGCGCGCCCTGGGGCTGCCAGCTCCTCTGCAGGTGGAGATGGCTGCTGGGTACGGCATAATGCTGTGGTGACACGTGTCCCTGGTGTGACCACATTGAAGCCAAAGCCAAACGTGCCTGGAGAATCCGGGAGTGTGGGGGTTCTGGAATTCAGGTGTCAGGTTTAGCTTGAGGGGATCTCTTGAGGGCAGTGCTTCCTGCTGTGGGCCCCTAGGCCACGAGTGATTTGTTCCCATTAGACATGCCAGCAAGTAGGAGATTCCAGATCTTTTGATATTTTGATAAAATAAGAGATATTTTGATAAAATAATTTCCTTCCTGCCCTTTTATTCCTTCCTCACATGGAATAGTTTTAGAATTGCATTTTGATTTGGTTTATGCTTCCTGTGTTTACAATTCCTTCTTGTACACTCTGCAGTATTTTCGACAGTGTTATCAGATGGGAGGAGGAAGATGTGGTTAACGCTTGAAAAGCGTATTTTTCCATCACAGAGGATCATTTTTCCTTGCACTGTTCATAGAAGTGATTAGCTAAGAGGCTTAGTGTGGTTACATATTGCTAAAAAGCCTAAAATACTTTAACCTGTTATGTTTTGCCAGTGTTGCCGTAACAAAGTACCCCAAAAGGGGCCTTGGTCTCAGCTTAAACAACAGAAGGTCATTTTCTCACAGTTCTGGAGGCTGGAAGTCTGGGATCCGGGTGTGGGCAGGGCTGGTTTCTCCGGAGGCCTTTCTCCTAGGTAGGTACTGTATTCCCCCGGGTCTTCCCGAGGTTTTCACTCTGCACCCTAATCTCTCCTTATCAGGATCCCAGTTGTAATTCATTCAGACCCACCCAATGGCCCTTGTAAAGGCCCATCTCCAAATACAGCCACGTCCTGAGGCCTTCAGCTTATGAATTTTGGAGGGACATAGTTCAGCACGTAACACCTCTGTTCGTTAAATAAACCTATTCTAGAATGTTTGATAAGATTAATGGTAGAATTGAGTGCAGCTGATCCCCCAGCGCCTTTGGCTGTGGTTTTTCACCAGCATGCACTCGGGAGCAAGTGACCACGGCCTGTGTGTTGCCTGTGCTGAGCACGCGGGCCGGGCGGTGTGCTGGCCGTGCCAGCGGGCAGTGCACAGGTCCCGCTCCCCAGAGTTGAGATTCCAGTCGTCCCACTAGACGAGCAGGCAGCTCGCTGTAGTGCGGACAGAGCTGAGAGTGCCGAGGTGTGCATGGAGATAAGACTTGAAGCCTCGGGAGAAGAGACAGTTTCTGGTGTGTCAGATGAGGAACAGCTTCTAGGCACAGCTGAGGGTGGGGGTGGTCGACCTGGAGTGCAGAAGCCCCAGTGTCACTGCTGACACTCAGGTCAGAGTCTATGGAGTCTGTGTTGTGCTGACACCCAAAAATCCTGTGCTGTTGACTCCACTTGAAAATGATCTCGGAGCCACACAGGCAGAGAAATGTTGTAGCATCTTCCTTGTTCCTGGCAGGGTGTCTCTGGAGAGGCGTGTGAGCCATGCCCCTTCCTGCTGTTCAAATTGCTGAGTGTCCTGAAGGTTTGTGACACAGAACGTGCCAGTGCCACACTCCTCTTCTTAAGCTGCGGCCCATCTCCAATTGGACCCAGAATGCCACACATGGCACATGACACCCACGCTGCCTTCACTCTGTCCCCTCCTCCTTCAGTTTTGACCTGTTGGTGCTTGATGTGCACTTCTGCAAGTTCAGTGAGCAAACCTCGAGTTGAGAAGGCTCAGATGGGGCAAGAGGTTATAGGGTCTTTTCTGCATAAAGTGCAAATGTGCAGGTGGTTTCATTCCTTTTGGCAAGGCTCTTGACTTGGAAAGGCTCCTGAGGAGCAGAACACGCTTCCATTGATTTGCCACCCAAAAAGCCTGCAGGTATCTAGGTGAGCTCGCTCCCTCTGTCTTTCTGGGTGTTTTCTTAGGCTGTCCCTGTGCCATCGAAGGTGGAAAGTAGCTTCCCAGGCTGGCTTGCCAGTCTTCTTCTTCCTCCCTGGAAAAGGCCTCTTGTCCTCCTTAATTTCCCCCTCCTTGATTTTGGTAAATGTCTGCCTTGTCTTCAGGCATGTCTGCCTGTCTTTCCTCAGGAGGACTGTGCATGCAGAGATGCTGGCAGAGATAACAGAGGTCAAATTCATAGAGCAGGAAGGGCCAGAGTGGAGTCTGACTGGCTGGGAATGTGACTTGGGAAAGTGGGACTCCGTTTGCTGTTCCTTTGACCCTAGGCACTGGCGGGTGGTGCTGTGACTGGCAACAGCAAAGTTGACACTGACCCACTGTCTGCCTTTGCCTCAGCAGGGCCAGCCCCGCCCCGCCGGCCCCTCCCAGCTGTGCACCTGCCCGTCCTGTCTTTGCAACGTGCTTTTCACAGAAGGTCGGATTCTTAAGCCTGCTCCTCGTCAGAGGGGCAGGACCTCGAGAGGTTCAGCAAATACGATGTTGCGGTAGTCGGCAGTGCCTTGGTGAGGGCAGTCGAGTCGTTGCATAACCCGCTCAGGCCTTCTCGCTGGCAGCAGGCCCCTCAGGCATCTGGCGGGGATCCTGGGGCCTGACCCAGCTTGCCCACCCCCACGGCCTGGGCTTCGGGTCTGAGGCTTGTAAACACCTCTCCTTCTGGCATGCTGTGTCTTGCTGCCTCACTCGGGCAGACTCAGGGCCACTTGAATCATGTGTTCACGGTTGCTGGCTCTGTGACTTCACTCTAATGACCTGGCTTGTAAACAAAAGTGATGTCTCCCCAACAAGTGTTCCCAAGTAGCACTCTCGTTTGTTGTTTCTTGCTGAGGGCACTTGCATAAGGCCGGGGAAAGTGTTCTTCTGAGACTTCGCCCCAGGCGAGGTTTAGACAGACCTCAGTTGTACCCAACACAACGTTATCATGTGTTGTCTTTCTCCCTTACTGCAGACCCGCGCCGGGTCTCAATCCCGGCTGTCGTCTCAGCACAGTCGACTTAGCTGTGTTCTCATTTGAGCCAACATCCACTCACCTTTCAATTGTTCTGGGTCACGCCTGACAATATTGCGACCATCTGAAATCATGCTCAGCTCCAAGTGAGATCATGGTTCCCATTGGCCCTGCATGATGTAAGTCTTTGACTTACGAGGCTTAGTTACCAAACTTTTTAACCTCCAAATTTATGGTTGTAGCCCATTCCTTGAGGAAACAGATTCCTTGAGACTTAGCTGTCTGACTCTGTCTCCCTTGGGGCTGCCAGCAGAGCATTGAATGACAGTGTGACTCTCTTTTCTGCTAGGGGTGCTTTGAGGGTTCTGCCATTTGCTTAGAAATTTCAGGGGCGGGTTGGAATAGGATCTGAATAACCCTGACACTAGCTGCGTGGGGCAGGAGGGTCGGAACTGATTACACTTGAGGGTTGATTTCTGAATTGGGGGCAGACGTTCCTGGGGCTGATACCTTAAACCTTGACACCCTTGGTCCAAGGTGCTTTTTCTTTTGATGATGGAAAGTTTGAAATAGAAACACAGCCATATGGCCCAAGGATTAAGGAAGTTTATTAGCATATCATTTATTTTGTAACACCAGAATCATAACTTCTTGGAGAACTCCGTGTGCCTGCCTTTGGACTTGGCCTCCTCCAGGGGCAAGCGGGATCAAAGCATGGCTCATGCCTGGCCACCCATGACTGTTCCGGTCCTGTTGAAGGCACAGGCACATTTTCATGCATCTGTTAGAAAATAAGTTGGGCCAGTTTTTCTGAATTGCTGCATCAGACTAAAAGAGAAGAGCGCATGCAGAGCTTCTCACCGAGGTCATCACTCGCCGCATAAGACATTTTTGAGTACCACCGACCCCTCTGTCTAGAAGCTTATACCCTTTAAATAATAGATACGTATAAACATATCATCTGTTGTTGGATTTACAAATTCTATTAATAGACAGTGCTAATTTAATCTTTAAAACAAAATAGCAAGGTTAATATTATAATATCCATTTTGCAGTCAGAGAACATAAACTCCGAAGAGGCTGTAACTTTCCCACGATCTGAGAGCTCCTCGCCAGTCGCGATGTCCACTTGCTTTTGCTGTGGGCTCTGCCATGGCACGGTCACGGATTCTGCACATCATTTGATGCAGTGCTTACTGTGTCTTATTTTATTTTTCCATACTACAAAAATTGTGACTGCAACTCTTTGAATTGTTGTTTTAAATGCAGATATTCTAAAATCTGAAGGCAAAGGATCAGTGTATTCTAGAAACACTCTGGGGAGACCCAGGTAAAGAAAACTACTACAGCCAAAGAGATAAGGGAAAAATGACAGACTTCAGTCACTCTAACCTTTGCAAAATATCTGCATTTCTCTATGTTTTAAAGGGAGGCATTTGGGGTCCTTGTAATAATATCAAGCACAGTGTTGATCGTTGTTTCTGTTAAGAGCGCAATTCTGATCTCTCACCGCCAATACTAAGAATATTTATTGACATAGATAATGAGCAATTACTGCATGCTCTGGAGGGCCCTGGTGGGCGAGTGGGTCTGGTCTCAAGGTCTGACCTGCTGCACTGATGGCACCTGCCTCAATCCCCGTGTTGGGGAAAGTCCTGCCGTTTTCCCATCTTTCAGAAGAGAGCTGGCGTTGGTTCTGAGTTGTCAGGAGGGCTTCATGGGGGGGTGTTTGCCTCCCGAATTGAAGGGAAAGGCTGTCAGTGGGAAGCAGAGGGAGAGTGTATAGTGAGGGGTTGGATCTCAAGCCAGCAAGCAAAGCTATTGTCGTAATACCCACGGAAGCCCCTTAAGAGAGGGTCACTGGGTGCAGGGCATCAGCTGTCCGTGCACATGACATTGGGACAGACATTTCATGGACCAGCCCTGGGGGTACTTGAGACCCTGTGCTGTGCAAAACAGGAATCTTCTCACAAGAGAATCACCCAGGCCCAGAGAGGTCCCTGTGCCCTGAGGGTGTTTGGGAGCTGCCTAGCTTGCGACCCGCAGATTCCCATCTCCTTCCCTCCCTCACCCAGGGCACCAGCATGGCCTCTTCCTCCCCCGCCTGCTGGAGGAGGGTTGGGATTCCTGCCCGCTGAGTCACTGTGTTGTGTGCAGCTGTCACTAGAGGAGTGGGGCTGAGGCACAGCCTGGGCTCCTGGAACAGGTGGGCAGGACCTGGCCAACAGGGGCCCCAGGGTTGGGGTGAGCTGTCCCCACAGTGGGCTCTTTCATAAGTTGGGGTGGGTAGGAGAGGAGCTTCCGTCTCATGGGGAAATCTCCTCGGGAAAGGGTGCAGTGAATGGGGGACGATGCACTGTCACCCGCTTCTGCAGCCCTGCCCTGGAGCCTGCGGTGCCCCCACACTCACCTGGGACGCTACCTGTCCGTCAGGTGCTCGCCCTCAGGCTGCCGCCCGAAGAGGGCACCGGGCTGCCGTCCTTGCTGCTGTCCCTGCATGGCTGCGCTGGTCTGCCTCCCTCACTGGCTGTCAGCTGCTTAAGACTGTGTTTTTATTGGTCAAGTCTTAAGTTCCCCTAAGTATTTATGAAATTTGAGAGCAAGACTGGCTTGAATCTGGCTTAATTCTGGGCCTCAGTTCTCCCCTTCCCACCCCAGTCTCCTTTCGTTCCCCACTTTCCCGGCGACAGGCGGGAGAGAACAGACGGGGTGGTGGTGCCCACAGCCTCAGCATGGCGTGTGTAGGTTTATCCCCAGCCCAAAGGGCTCCCTCCTGGAGGTCTGCACTGCAGTATGACCTGGGCCACAGCACTTAATGGTGGTGAGTGTCATGCTTGGGGAGGTCAGAGGAGGGGTAAGGGTCCTCTCGGAACATTCTGGAAGCAATGCTGTGAGCTTGGCTTTTGCTTGAGTCTTGCTGAGAAGTTGGAGATTCCCTGAAAGGCGGGAAGATGTGTGGCCACCGTGCCATTGGCTGTTGGAAAACAAACTGAGGTTTTGGCATTCCTTCCCAACTCACATGCAGGCCCGGCCCGGCTCTGGTACCTGTGTTTACGGCAGGCCCAGCGGGCAGCGAAGGCTCAGCGTGTGTTTGTCAACAGGGAACATCGCTCTGTGGACTTTTTTCCATTTATTTACCAGACCGTTTCCTTACAGATAGCACAAAGGTAAACAGCTTCTGGGTCTGCCCGAAGGGTGGCAGTTCCCTGGGCGGAGGCCACTTGGGCTTGCTGTCTTCTGGTGGGGCAGTTTCTCTGCCCAGCGGAGGACAGATCCTTCGCTTGGGAAGTCCCAGACATTGCCGGTCTGGGTCGCACTTGTGCAGCTGCTTCTCGTTTACCTTGGTGAAGTGAGTGAGATTTTAAGGCCATCTTTCAGCAAGAAAAGTCTCTTACAGAACCTGGCTTCCTGAGAGCAGAATCCAGCCTGATTCGGCCCTGGGCCCCCTGGGGGCCCTGGAAAGATGCCACCACCTGTGAGCCCTGTCCCTGTTGTCTGAGTAAGGGGTGTCCTGTCCCTGTAGTACTCCCGACTGTGACCTGAGAGCTCTCATGGCCAGTGCCACACTCAGGCAGGAGACGCAGGGAGGCCCCAGGTGTAAAGATGGGCTAGGACATCAGGGCTCCGCTCTGCCACCATCCCGGTGCCGAGTGTCTGCCCACTGGCACAGACACTTAGGGCACTTGAGCTGCACCCCAGGGGCCTAGTGAGCCCCAGCTCTGAGGCTGGGGCATCACCGCCTGCGTTCAAATCCCAGCGGGGTGATTCTGAACACCTGTCTTAAACAACTACCTCCAGGACCTCCGGACAGCCGGCCATGGGAAATTACATGCCAACCCCTCTCTCTCTACCCACCTTCCTCCCTCTCTGTCTCTAAATTATAGCATGCACACATCCTTTAGCATATCATAGACAGTAATGACCAGTTGCTGCTGCTTTTATGAAAACAAAGGCTTTAAGTTGAAACATGGAGTGTTTAAATAAAGAAAAACTTCAGGCCACCATAATCCTGGCACTTTGGGAGGCTGAGAGAGGAGGATCGTTGGAAGCCAGGAGTTTGAGATCAGCCTAAGCAACATAGGAATACTCTTCCTCTATAAAAAATAAATAAATAAAAAAAATTTCAAGCCTGATCTCTGCAGTCCCAACTACTCTGGATGTTGAGGCAGGAGGATCACTTGAGCCCTTGAGTTTGAGGTTGCTGTGAGCTGTGATCACTCCACTTGCACTTCAGCCTGGGTGACACAGGAAAACCCTGTCTCAAAAAAGGGAAAAAACAAACAACAAAAAACCACAATTGATCATCTATGGTTATACCACCTTGAACATGCCCTATCTCGTCTGAAAAACTTCATCACCAACAGTTGTTAAAATTTAGAAAAAAAGAGGCTGTGGAATTTTGTTTCTCAGGTGTCTTCCAAAACAGGACACATTCTGTGGTCTGAAAGGGCTTAGGTGTGGCCCGTCTGCAGGCTCGGCACAGTCTTATTTCAGAACTGTGTTTCCGTGGGAACAGCACAAAAAGTCTATTGAAGTGGCTCGTGGAATCACACGCCCAGTGGCAGCAGTGTGGTGCCTCTGACTGCCACGCTGGCCATCTCCACGTGCCCACGCCCAGGGGCAGAGTTCCAGCCCACGCTGGCATCAAAGGGGAGGCCCCGCTGCGCTAGCCTCCGCACAGTGCGGTCGCTGCTGGGTGGTGGCCCTGCTGGGCAGCGTGCTCTCCTGCTGCAGCCATTGCTTTCTGCTCTCCCTCTTTAACCCAGGTGAAATGCTACCACAAAAAATACCGCTCGGCCACCCGCGATGTCATTTTCCGCCTGCAGTTTCACACCGGGGCCGTGCAGGGACACGGGCTGGTGTTTGGAAAGGAGGACCTGGACAATGCCAGCAAAGGTGAGCGCGGCGGCCCCGCACTTTCGTCCTCCTTCTCGGTGGTCCCTCCCCAGTGTTTAGCCTGTTGACGAAATTGTTACCAAATCAGGAAAAATTGATTATCGATCTGTGGAAGAAAAAAAGTATAGAGAAATAATGAACTACCCATGTTTCTGTGCACTGAGTGTTTCTGTCACACCTTTGGCCACGGTGCCACACTGGTTGGAATGTGAGGACAAAATCCGTCCAGATCATCTACAAATGTGTTGAAATTCATGTTCCTTTTTTTTTTTTTTTTTCCCCAGATGACCGTTTCCCTGACTATGGGAAGGTTGAATTAATCTTCTCTGCCACACCTGAGAAGATTCAAGGTGGGTGCCGGACAGAGTTGGGTCCGTGTTGATGCTGCTGGGAGGTGGGTTAGGCTGCGCTGGGGCGGCTGTACGAGTCACCCACCTCTGTGCACATCTGCACATTGTTGTGATTAATTGTTTTAAAAAAGAGGATATTGGACAGTGGAGAGGAGGTGGCTTGGTGACAGGAAGGCCTGCTTGGTTCAGTAAGCCCCGGAGGTGGCACGACTTGTCACGGCCCCTTAGCAGAGGAGGGCTGGGGACCTCCAGGACGGTGGCTGCCCCCTGGTGTCCCTGAGGGCCCGTCTTCCATCTCCTGCGAGATTGCACTAAATTTTTATTTCTCCCTTCAACAAACAACCAATTTTTTTTTAAAAGTGGATAGAAGTATATTAGGCTGCAGTTACTTTTGTATAAAAGAAATTCTCCTTTCTCCTAAAAATACATTTAAAAGGGAATCAGTCCTTTTATCATCAAAGTAAATTGTTCAGATCCATCACCGGGGTCCATAAGCACGAAAGTTTTATTTCCATTTTTAACAGCTATGGAAAATAATCACCTCTTGTCTACGCTCATTGTCGTAGATTTAAGTGAACCTTTAAATGCGAGGCTCGTGTGTTAAAAGTCCTCTCCGCATCCTTAGAAAGACTGGAGGGAGGACCATGGGTCTGGGAGCCTGGAGCCTGAGCTCAGCTCCATGGGCCCTGAGACCAAGGGACCCTTGCTGGCCCTCTGCCTGCTCCTCTCCGAGCTGGTGTGAAGGCTCCTGTTTTGCAGAACTCAGAGTCTGCACCTGGCACACAGTGGGCCACAGGCCGATGCCCACCTTTCCTAGCCCTGAGCCGTTCGAACTGCTGTTTGATCTGTGGAAATCGTGCACACTGTCTGTAGCTGGTGTCAGGACTCATGGGGGAGGGTAGTGAGTGCGGTGGCATAGCTGCCCCACTCAGGCATGCCACCCACCGCCATGGTGGACTCCGGGACAGAAGTGCTGGGCTGCGCCAGGGCTAACACTGCTGCCTGTGCCCCGTGCAGGGTCCGAAGACTTGCACAGCAACCACGGCGTGATCGTGGACTACAACACGGCAGACCCCCTGATCCGCTGGGACTCGTACGAGAACCTCAGTGCAGACGGAGAAGGTGCGTGCAGTCGTCTTGTGTGCGGAGCTGCGAGGAGAAGGGCGTGGGGAGGATAGCGTGTCTGCACACCGGAAATGTTCTGCAGTCTGCTCAGAGGATGGAAATCTCCCTGATTTCTCAGAGGTGCAGAACAACACCTTTGTGTGACAAGGTTGTGAGTTTTGAGGGTGTTCATGAGAATCAGGCATAAATTTGGGTCAGGACTTTTACAAGACTGTGATGGGCAGGTGACGGATCGGTGGCGTTCCATCCAGGGGCTTGTTTGCCAGACGTGTGTGTGTTCGCTGCCCAGGCCCGCCCCTCCCCTTCTTCTCCGGCTGCTCGTGGGGCTCGCCCGGCGCTGCTCCGGGCACCCTCCCTGCCGCAGCGCAGCCACACGGGCGGCAGACGTTTTGGTTTCGTTCTTGTTTGCTTGTTACCATTGTGTCCCTGTTTTATGGCTGTGTCACTTTAATTCTGTTTTTGTGAGTCCATCTCACTCAAACATGCCCTCCTTCCACCTACGGAATTTACTGTTGGGGTCACACGTAGAAGCAGGAGCAGGAGAGCATGCAGGGACAGCCGAACGCTGGGGTCACTACAGGAAATAGCCGGAGGTTGCTTTCAAAGACGGGGAACCCAGGCTTGTTCCTGGCCCACAATGCCTGTCTTCACTCTTTTGCAACTCCTGCCTGAGACTCACATTTGATTTGGGAGAGAAATTAAAATGCCTTTTGTGAAATTAGTAACATCCAGATGTACCATATCTAAAAGCAAGTGTTGTGGCAGTAGCATCACCAGCGTCCTAGCTTTGTGGATTGCTGACCTTCCAGTGACTCCAGAAGAGGGGTGGCTGTGGTCGCGGAGAGGGGACACTGATGGTGTGTCCCAGGGCAGGACAGGGCTCCTCTCTGCTTGTGCCGGGGAAAAGCACAATCCTCTCAGGGCCGTGTGGGATGAAATTTCAACTCAAGGACTTACTGGGAGCCTAGATACGCCCAGACCAGATGTGAAGGCAGGGGCGGGGCAAGGTGTTGTGGAAGGGGAGAGCCTTTCTCCGGGCTGTGCAGGGAACAGAGAAGACCATAATTCTGGTGTGAGTTATGCATAGCACCAGTCCTTCAGGGTGACCCTCTTGTGAAAAGAATTACAGCTGAAAACTTTTGGAAAAACTGCACAGTGTGTCTCAAAAGGTCCATGGTGCATGTAGGAATCTCAAGGCTGTGAGAGTGACCCATTTTAACTTTATTCAGACAAGGGCTATCAAACTTTTGATCACAGAGCCCTTTTTCCAGTGATGTCCATGAACACACTGTGCAGCTGTTTTCTGTTGCTCTCGCCGTGCTGTTTGCCGCTGGAGGGGAGAAGGGTGAGGGATGGCTCGTGGAGAAGTGGGTGAGTAAGTTTCCAAGGCAGGATGATCAGCGGAGCTGATTTGGGGAGCTGGACAGTTGACCCCGAATCCTGGCTGCCAGGGCCAGGAAGGTGGATTTGATTAAAGAAGTCGTGCGCCTGCGGAAACTGGCATGCAGACCGTGTGATGAGATGATTGGCAACTGTTCGCAGACCTGCCACAGACCCAGGGATGTGGCCCGGCAGCGGCGCAGGTGGAAGGTGGAAGGACGCTCTTGTGGTGGTGGGAGGCTTCTTGCTTGCTGAGGGAGGGGCGAGCCCGGAGGTTATTGGCCGTGGGAAGGCAGGGTTTCTAAAACCGTGGGGCGCAGGGCGGGTGGCCTGTGTGCTGACACCGTGGAGGAGGGTGGTGGGAAGTGTGGGGGGTAGCATGGAGGACCCCAGGTCCTGGTAGGAGAGACTGTGCTGAGGGCAGTTCTGCACTCATCTCCCCGGTGGACACCCCTCCTGTCCCCAGCCGGCTTTGGGCTGAGCCTGTGACCTGCCTGCGGGGCAGGCTTTATCCTTCTCACTTCACAGCCAGGGAGCTGAGAGCCGCCAGGTGCCCAGGGCCAGGTAACTCAGAAGTGGTAAAGGATCCATGTTGGTTTTACATGGGAAAATCAAGACCAAAAAGACAGATGAGTGTTCATCACCCTTTAGGGGTTATATGTAAGTTTACAGAAAATGTATAGAAGTGTGTGTACCAGCATGTGTGTTGTGTTATAGAGCAGCGGTCCCCAGCCTTTTTGGCACCAGGGATTGGTTTCATGGAAGACAATTCTTCCATGGATGGGTGGTGTGGAGCTTAGGCGATGATGCCAGTGATGGGGAGCGGCTGCAAATACAGATGAACCTTCGCTGGCTCGCCCTCTGCTCACCTCCTGTGCCCCCCAAACCCCCTGCCTCCTGGTTTCTAAATTTCATGGAAGACAATTTTTCCACAGACTGCATTGGGGGGCTGTGGCAGAGCTTTGGAGCCTGGTCCCTAGCATGCCAAGGACTGGTACTGGTCTGTGGCCAGGGGTTTGGGGACCGCAGTTATAGAGGACTTGCCTTTATAGCCAGTTGAAATAGTCACAGAACACGAGTGGGCAGAATTCACCATTAAACACCCTGGACTACAAGAGTTGTCGCCCTCTGAAGATACAGAGGGAGATACTTCTTTACTTAGATACTGTCTCCATCTGTTCAGGCTGCTATAATGGAATGTCCTAGCCTGGGTGGCCTAAACAACAAAAATCTGTCTATCCATCACAGATAGACAGGCTGGAGGCTGGGGAGCCCAAAACCAGGGAGCTAGTGTTCAGCTGGGTTCTGGCAAGGCCTCTCCTGGCTGCAGGCTGCTCCCTTCTCGTGTCCTTGTGTGGTGGCAGCGGGGGAGGAAGCTCTCCAGGTCTTCTTTCATAAGGGCACTAGCCCTATTCAGTGAGGCTCCACCCTCATGGCGTAATCACCCAAAGGCCCCACCTCCTAATGCCATCCCATTGGGCTTTCAACATACGAACTTTGGGGAGATGCAAATATTCATTGCATAGCAGATACTGAATATGTGTTTTTTGAATGAATAGTTAGAGAAACAGTTTGAACTTTAAATGTCTAAGGCCATGATGCAACAAATGACAATTTCTGCTGGTGTATTTTTCACTATGCATTTCTTGAGCTGGGGTGTGGAGCAGGAGGGAGACCCCTAGGCTGCAGTCTGTGCAGTTGGTGGTGTTGGGCCATGCGGGTGGACAGTCTGGACGGCAGGCATCACTCGCAGGACCCTACACAGCTGAGTTCCAGGTCTAGGAGGAGCAGAGAGGGTCTGGCATTGCCATACAAGGGAGGGAGCCAGTTGGGACGGATGCGCAAGAGTACTGGAAAGAAACTGAGAAGGAATAGGGAGAGGGCAGGGGCACACCCGGAGAGAGTGGCTCCCAGGCTGGTGGGTGGGGAGTGTGTCGGCACAGGCAGCCAGCCCCTCTTGCAGCTGATCCCCAGCTTCCTGGTGATTATTGGAGTCCCCGCTTTAAACTCCACTTTTCCATGAACTAACTTTGCTCAGTGAAAATCATACACTTTGGGGGCTGTCGAAGAATGAATCGTGTCTGGCAGTCACCCTGCCTGGCAGTCTCAGGGTTCTCCTGGGCCAGGGCTAGCCGTGCCCGTCTGTTCTGCCGCCACCACTACTTCTGTTGCTCTGTCGTCAAGGTCTCAAATTATCGTCTCCAGTGCAGCCAGGGGCAGACGCTGCTGGGGACTGCTCTGAACCCTTGGAATTGTCTTGGTTTCTTTGACTCTAGCAATTTCAGTTAACTTCAGGACATTTGTGGGGGATGGATTTGTTGGGAGGCCAAGAGATGGCTTGCAGAGCCTTCCAGCATGGAGGTTTTCGATAGGACGGCACCCATGCTGGCCACTCTGGGCGCTGGGCAGCAGCCCCCAGGGCCCCTTGGCAGGGACCAGCAGTAGAATAAGGGGCCGCTGCCACTCAGCCCTGGCGTCTCTCTGCAAGAGGAACTCTGCATGGCGTTGCTTGGCTCCTGTGCTGAGCTGTGGTGGGGTGGGCAGGGCCCCTACCCAGCCTGTATGCAGGGAGGGGGTAGAGGGCTAGTTTCCCAAAGGGAAATCCAGGTGTCATCCCTGAGGAACGGGAGCTGGGTGCTGAGCCCGGCACAGTAACAGACACCCACTCGAGGGAAATCATGGCTTCTGTTGGCTCACTGGTTGGTCAGCAGTGGGGAACAGAGTCACGCTCCTCATCCCGAGACGTGGCTGTGTCTGTGGGTTCAGCAGCACCACCAGGATCACAGGGTCGGGGGTGGCCACGTTCTCTGAGGGCCTGCAGGCTCTGTAAAGCAGCAGGGTCACGCCCAGGCTCCCATAGAGGCCGTGGGTGAGAGGGTAGCCCTCCCCCCAGTGCCAGATCGGGACGTGTAGCCTCTACAGCCCCAAAGCCCATGCACACTCCTGGGGAGCAAAGCTGGAGAGCTTTAGAGCCTGAGCCGGGCATCCGGGTGCCTCGCCCAGAGCCCCCCTACAGCACCCTAGTCCTCTCCCGACCCCTCGAACTACTGCCTGAGCACTCCTGGGGCGTCTGGGTCCCGACAGACAAGGACTTTCCTGGGAGCTGCACCTCTTCCTCCTGATGACAGAATCGGGTGTTATCGAGCTGTCTGAGGCACCTGATGCGATGGAGTGAGTAATACTCTTTTTTTCCTTCTTATAAATAAATTTATGCTTGTACCAGTATTGTTTTAAAATGCAGACTATGGAAAAGAAAGAAGGAAAATTCCACCCCCATCTTACTATCAGAGGCAAAGCACTCATCTCTGGTGTATTTTAGGCGCGGTTTCTAAATACCCTGTTAATGTTTCACAATAGGATCAGCCCAGGCATTGTTTTGTAACCTGAATATTTCACATACCCACCTCCGTGAGCATCTGTGCACATCTGCAAACATTTCTTCCTATGCCCTGCTTGTTGACTACACTGTCTTCCATTAGAGGGGCCACCAGAGTGTACGTGAGGTCACGGCTGCACTCCTGTGGGGTGTCCAGATTCTCATTGTTCCACAGAGCTCTGCGGAATCCCCAGGTTGGGGTCCTCACGGGAGGCTGTTCTCCAGAAAGAGCAGTTGCCCTCGGAGGGGAGGCTTATGCTTCTGGATTTCTCTCCTCTCTCCCACTCCCCAGCCCTGCGCGGCCCCTCCCAGGCAGGGAGGCTGGTCGGCGCGTGGGTGAGCTCTCCCAAAGGTGGTCCTCGCCTTGCCTGTGGCCAGCAGTGCCTGGGTCCCCAGATGGGACACGCCCGTGGGTGGAAGGCAGGCTCCCAGCCACCTTCTCCCCAGGCTGAGACCCCCCCAAGCTTCAGTCCTCAGAGCCGCCAAAGCTTTGAGGATTAAGCAAGGGTTGGCAGCCTCTGAAACGTTTTCTTTTAGCTGGAAAATGATGTATTATGGTACTCTCCACCCCCACCCCTGCCTCTAGTCCCTGCTGGTTAAAAAAAAACAAAACTAGAAATGTTGACTTAAGCTGCATTTATCCTAGAAATCCTTGCCGTCCTGGAAGGGAGCCCTCCGCAGCTGCCTTCAATCAGGGCCCGTGTTAGGAGAGCGCCTGCTTTGATGTGTGAGCACCACGACCTTCTGCTTTCTGTGCTGAGAAAGGAGCCGGGCTGACTCCCTGCCAGTGTGGGCAAGCGTTTAGGAGCGTCCTGGCTCCGGCTCAGAGGCGTGCATGGTTGTGGTCACACCGTCGCTGTGGGCCTGTGGTCCTGGTGGGACAGTGGCCGCATCAGCATTTCCTGGGCTGGTCGCTATCCCAGAGGAGAGGGAAGAGTGTCTCTGGGCACTCAGTGTGGCAGCCTGCCTGAAGCCTCCTGGTGTTATCTTAATCCTCGAAAGAACCTGTGAGTCTGTTTTAGAGATAAAGGGAGCAGCTCCCAAGAAGAATCAAAAGCTAGCACTGGTGATGGGCCCTGGTAGCCTTCTGGGGTTGCAGTCGGTGGGCGATGACAGCTGTGGCTCAGTGGTTGTCGTGTGTTCCAGGCCACACAGGACAGAGCTCAGGCTGTGGCCGTTCCTCATTTGGGACTGTGACTGCTCAGTGTCAGGGTATGGTGCTGGGGGTGGAGAGTAGGGACCTTCTGATACTCAGGAGGCAGATGAGTAAGACTCTGGGACAGATTCAGAGGGGAGGGGTGAGGCAGGGAAGCTTCCAGAATGGCTGGGGGTTGAACGTGAGCGTTTGCTCGGCTGTTCCCTTGCCCTTGGTTCCCTGCCTTGACCTAGGACTTTGTGGCCGCAGCTTAACCTCTTGCCCACCCAAGGGTGAGTAGTGTGAGGTCGTAGCATCGCCAGGTCTGGGTTCTGCCACTGTAAGTGAGCAAACATTCCCAAAGTCCAGGTTTTGGGGCTCCCACAGTGCTGCTGGAGCCGGTTGCCTAAAGGAGATCAGAGTCCCTGCACCCTTGGCAATAAGCCATTGTCCTACAGGGGCTCCCATCCTCCCAGAACGGGCTGCAGGGAGCACAGGTTGGCTCAGGAGGCCCTGGCCGTGGTGTGCGGAGCTGGCCCAGAAGTGCCGTATCAGGTAGCAACCATGCAGGTGTTGCCATTTCAAAAATGGATTTGAAATCTTTCTTCCCCAGAAATTGTTGTTGGATTTTAAGATTTGGAAAAGTGAAGCAAGTTTTGACAATTTAGTGGGAGGAGGGGGCCCCTGAAATCTGACAGGTGAAAGCCCACCTCCTGGCTCTGCTCTCTGCCCAGTGCTTGGGTGCACATGGCACCTCGCCCGTGGCTCCCATTCCCAGCAGGCAAGATGGGATGCTGCCGCCCTGCATCCAGAACTGCCCCAGGGTGCCTCGCACAGTAACCAGTTTGACTGTGCCCCAGACAGAGCGATGTTTCTCTAGATCTCACCCCCAAACCATTGCTTGCTCAGATGGTTCAAATGAAAAGCAGCTGCCATCAGGCAACTTATGTTGTGTGAAATGAAGACGGGCCAGGTGGCATCTGAGTGGCCTTGCTCTGGGCCTCAGAGAGCTCTTCTTGTTCTTTGCTTGGCTGTGAATTGAGGTTGTAGCTTCTGACTTTCCGGCTATGATCCCATGACCCAAACGGCGAGTCCTCCCGACTCACTGAGAAGGGATTTCAGGCGCCATGTGAGCGCGGCCCTCGGGAAGGAGGAGAGGTTCGTGCTCTGTGCACAGCCCACGGATGGGACCTGTCAGGAGAGTAAGGGCGGAGTGGGGGCAGCAAAGGAGCCATTCCAAGCCCTGAGTGTCATCTTATTGAGGGCTCGTTACTTTTCTAATCCGAGAGGAGTCAGAAATTACCTCAAGACGTATGTCATCCTGTACAAGTCTGCATAAATTAGCCCCATGACTCTCGCGGTGATGGCCCTGAGTGTTGGCTGGCTTTGACCCGGGTCCTCAGGGGTCTCCCAGACCCCAGCCTGCGCACAAGCCTTCGGCCTCCTCTACCTCACAAGAGGAAGCAGGGGAACTGGAGCCACGGGACCCCTCTGGACCCTCCTCATTCCACAGGAGGGGCGTCCTGTGCACGCAGGCAGGCGTCTGGAGGCGGATGACCTGCTCGCGTCACTGCGTCTTGGAGTCAAGGGGGTGTGCTGCTCTCTCTCCTCCCTTTCCTCTCTGCTCTTCACGACTGCTCTCTCCACTGTCCGTGATGACCGCGCCCACTTAGCCAACATGCACATGGTGATTCACATTCCTGCCCTACATGCCTCCCCAGAGCTGCAGATCTTTGGACTCTAGTAAGCACCTGTGAGGACTAACAGTTCGATTTTCACTGAGACGTGAAGCTGGGAGAGGGCTCCAACCCCACGGTCTCCCTGGGACCCTGAGCCACACAGCTTCATGCGCCTGGGCTGAGCTGCAGAGTGGGTGTGTGGATCCCGGCGTGGTGAGATTCGATCCTCGTCCTACTTAAGAGCTCGTGCCCACACCTTTTACCAGGTTATATCTAAGTCAAGCCCCTCTTCTCGGGTATGCTCTTTTGCCTGGCTCATGGTGTGGGCCGGTGCCAGTTGGTGCCTGAGATCAAACCTGGTGAGTTTGCATCTGTGTCCTTGCATTTCTGCTATGTCTGGGAAAGAGAACCTCCTGACTTTAAATATTTGCTAAACAGAACCAAAAGCATGAGGGGCTGGGATTGAGGAAAAGCAGTGCCCCTTCCTCACATGCACGCGCTACGTGTCCCAGCACGCTGGGGTGTCCGCACTGTCCTCCTCGACCCGTGGC